>CAUYTI010124451.1:0-35779 GCA_963575145.1 Galago senegalensis | reverse complement strand
ACAGATTCACTGACCTCCTTCCTTTGAATTCATAAGAAATGTGGAAGAATGGTAAGGGGAAGATCAGAAGGTGCCCACTCAAGTGTTCAGAGGACCCTGTCCCACAGGTGGGCTCAAATAATGGAAAGAAACAGAATATGCAACCAAAGAAGTCCTAGTAACTTCTGCCTCCAGGGCCTTATAGCAAAACTGAAAGAAGGAACAAAGGTAAAGGTGACAGCTCTCAAGGGTTGAAGCCATCATTGGACATTAAAATTTCAGCATCTCCCGTTTACTCTGTGTCTATAGCCGTCTCCAAGCATAGATGGAGGAACTAAATGGAAGTACACAGAGGGCACAGTAGATGTCAGAGTTCCTCACTCAGGGGCTCATGCTACTCCTGGAGGATGATTTTGGGCAAGTGTGTGGGGTTATCTTGAAACTGTAAATAGCAGGTGGAATAACAATGAAGCCTATGTGAAAGTATCTTGATTGTACATCAGAAACTGAAGAGCTACATGCAGTTGGAAGGTGGATTCTGCAGGAGGGTATGAGAAGCCTTGGAAAAATTTGCAAGCTCTTCAATGCCTTCTTCATTCCAAAATATAAGCCATGACTGTCTCCTTGTTTCCCATCCCCCAAGTGAAACAGCAAGTTGAGACAGGTCTAGATATTTAACATAGATTGTTCTTCAGGCAGAAAGAGCTTCAGAGAAAGATTCTACTGCAGAAGACTCCTGGGGGACCTCAACTGTGGCATCAGCGGATAGAAGGAAAGTGGACTATTGATCTTTATGGGTTCCCTGATTTGTTTTTCTTTCTCAGACATTCTTGGGGAAGGGGGGATTATCCTAAAAACACAAGATGACCAAAAGGATTCCTCACATATACATGCATGTGTTTTGTTCTTCTGCTTCTTCCTTTGCTCTTCCTCTTTCTCTTCTTCCCCTTCCTCCTCCTCTGCCTTCTCTTCCTTCTCCTTCTTTGCTGTCATTCATATATCCACCAAAACCATGCCAGTGTGGGCATTTCACTTCAAGTGTTCTTATCACGTGCCTTTTAAAAGGTAGAATCCTATATAGAAGAGCAAGCAACTTTCAAGTCTTGATATGTATTTCTCAATTGTTCTTCAAGAGAACAATTCCTTGGCCATTTACACTCTGTGCAAGCATGTACAAACTAGTGATCATAAAAAATGACAAAATTAGGCAGCATTCAATTTTCAACATATATAATATATCTAACCTGTATTTGTGAGTACATATAGATATTGTAGAACCTGGGTAGATGGGCCCTTTTTATCATTATATAATTTCAGTCTTTTTCTACTAGCTATTTTGACCTAACGTATAATTTGTGTAATATAATTATAGCTACTTTACTCACTTTTAGTTACTTTTTCCATGACATGTAGATTTTGTCTTTTTGCTTTTAGCCTATTTAAGTCCTTAAAGCTACAAGCAGTCTTCTGTAGACCTATTATTGTAGAAACTGACTCATTCTAAATTGATTCAACCATATTATCTTTTTAGATTAAGGAGTTTAACTCATTTACATTTAATGTAATTAATTTACTATTACTTTATTTCTTCTACATATGTAATCCCTCATTTCTTTTTTTGTTGCCTCCATTTCTGTTTTATGGATTTTTGTAGTTACTTCCTTTAATTACTTCCTTAGTTTCTTTCACATAAATTGTATAGATATTTGCCCTCTGAACACCTTAAAAAATGGAAATTATAAAAACACCTTAAAGATAGAAGAATAGAATTCACTCTCATAACCAGCAACCTTCAATTGAATGCAAAACCCATAATGCTTTACATTTCCCATTTTGTTATCAGCATGATAAATTATATCATTTTATATTGTGCATGTATTCATGGAGACATTTCAGAAGTTCTAAAGTAACATGCTTGAATGTATATATTTTGTAAAAGCTGAATTAGATAATTAGTATGTACCTCACATTTATTAAAATGATTGGTTTTGTATGTTTTCGCTTATTGCAAGCAAATACTAGCATTTCCATTCACTATTATCAACCTTAAACTGAATGAGAATGTAATTTATTTCTAACTATTTATTTTATGTATCAATTTCACAGAATCTATTACAATATCCATGTCTTACTCTATTTAGGAATAAAGGCTTTTCTTTAATTCTGAATGCTGAATTACAGCCTTTCTCTTTGGCATAAGGAAATCACCAGTCTATTGATAACATTAAAACAAAGTTTTTCTAGTGTCATTTAAGACCTCAATCCTTAATATTTTCTTATCAAAGCTTTTCATTGGAGTTTCCTGTATTTTTGTAAAGTGTTATTGCCCTAACTGTATAGTAAAGATTCAGAATTTGTGTTTCTCATGGATGTACGTTATCCTTGAGAGTGGCAGTGACAGGCTGGGTGTGGTGGCTCATGACTGTAATCCTAGCACTCTGGAAGCAGAGGTGAGTGGACAGCATGAGCTCAGGAATTCCAGACCAGCATAAGCTAGAGTGAGACATTGCTGGATATAGTAGCTGGGTGTCATAACACAAGCCTGTAGTCCCAGCTACTTGGGATGCTAGGGGGAAAAGGATCTCCTGAGCTCAGAATTTTGAGGTTATTGTGAGCTGTAATGGCACAGTATTCTATCCTGGGGCCACAGAGTGTGACTATGTCTTAAAAATAAAGAAAAGACAAAGAAAAACATGAGTGTTATCTAGATTACTTTAGTAATGTACTATCTTTTTCCAGAATTTTATGGGTAATATTTTCTTTTAATTTTATTTTGCAATTTTACATTTTAAAAGTATGTCAATTTTCCTGTAGTCCCACCTGCTTGGGAGGCTGAGGCCAGAGAATCTATAAAGCCCGACAGTGGGAGGTTGCTGTGAGCTGTGATAAATATATTAAGTTTAAAAGGTGCCCTTCTGATACACTAAACTTAATAATTCCTTACTTAAAAATAACTTAATTACCTTTGTACCGTATGCCAATAGACACACCAAGCTACCCCGAAGACTGTGCTAAACTATATGGCACCCAGACTTTTTCATATATCCCTGCTACAACACAGGGAAACCTTGTTCGCTAACATTAACTCCTTTTCTACCCTGGGTACAAAACTGTTAAGTCCAACCGGTCTAAAGTAACGTAAGGTATTAACCTCCCTGAAAACTATCATAGCCAACTACACCTTTTGAACCCTGCTCAATACACCACTTTAGTCATTTGTGTCGTACCAACACTAGCTATTGGACTCAATCTGAAAATTAGTCCATTGGACTGTGCCATCGTCAGGGCCCTTAATACAACTTCTTAAGCCATAAATGCTCTGAGCATTAAATTAAAACAAGTATGAGAAGGTATACCAAAAAATCAAGCAGCCATTAATTATTTGTTATTAAAATGCAGTCATAGATGTAAAATATTCAAAAATATATACTGCTTCAGTTTATCTAACAGTTTCCAATTCATCCAGAACAAGTTAATACAATGGTTTGAGCACAAGTTAAACATTTGTCAAGTTCTTCACATTTGTAGAGTTTCTCTTCAACATGAATTCTATTGTATGCAGAAAACATGACTACTGGCATCAGGCTTTGACAAGTCTTCATATTGTTATATTATTTCTCTGGGATGATTTCTCTTATGTTTAATAAGGGCTGAAGACCAGGAGAAACCTTTGTCACATTATTCACATCTGTCAGATTTCTCTCAATATGAATTTTGTTATGTGTAATAAGGTGTGCGTTACAGTTAGGGGAATGGTTCAGCTTTGGAATTTCTCACTAGTGTGGATTCTTTTATAACTAGCAAGTTATCAACACCAGGTAAAGCTACTACAACATTCTTCATAGTTCGAGGATTTCTCTCCTGTATGATTTATTTCATGTACAGTGAGGTTTGAATGTGACTTAAACGGTTTGCCACACTGTTCATATTTATAAAGTTTCTCTCCAGAATGAATATTTCATGTACAGAAAGGCCTGAGTATTGGTTAAAGTCTTTGCCACATTCTTGGCATCTGTAGGGCTTGTCTCAAAAAAGAATTACTTCATGTACAGAAAGGTTTGAGTACTAGTTAAAGGGTCTGCCACATGGTTCAGATTTGTAGGGTTTCTTTCCAGAATGAATTCTTTGATGTTCAGAAAGGCCCAAGTACTGGGGAAAGGATTTGGTACATTCTTAACATTTCTAGGGTTTCCTTCCAGAATGAATTTTTTGATGTCCATTCAGGATTAAATTAACATGAAAGGCTTTGCCTCATTGTTGACATATGTAGAACTTCTCTCCACAATGAATTCTTTTATGTACAGAAAGGCCTGAGTACTGGTTAAAGGCTTTGCCACATTGTTGACATTTGTAGGGTTTCTTTCAGAATGAATTCTTTGATGTTCAGAAAGGCACAAGTACTGGTGAAAGGATTTGGCACATTCTTAACATTTGAAGGATTTCTCTCCAGAATGAGTTCTTTGATGTTTAGTAAGCCTAGAACTAAGACTAAAGGCTTTGCCACATTCTTGACATTTGAAGGGTTTTTCTCCAGAATGAATTCTTTGATGTCTAGAAAGGTGTGAGTACTGGTTAAATGCTTTGCCACATTGTTGACATTTGTAGGGTTTCTCTCCAGAATGGATTCTTTGATGTACAGACAGGTTTGAGTACCACCAAAAGGCTTTGCCACATTGTTGACATTTGTAGGGTTTCTCACCAGAATAAATTCTTTGATGTGTAGAAAGGGCTGAGGAATGCTGAAAGGCTTTGCCACCTTCTGGACATTTGTAATGTTTCTCTCCAAAATGAATTCTTTGATGTCCACAAAGGTGTGAGTATTGCTCGGTAAGTTTGTCACAATCTTCAATGTTGTAGGCTTTTCTTCCACTATCAATACTCTGATGGGTATGATATTTTGATCTGGGGCTAAGACATTTGCCATCATTTTCACACTTGTAGAGTTTTTCTCCACTAGGACATGTCTCATGCTTAGACAGGTTTGAGGAAGATCTGGAGACTTTGCTACCTTCTTTACACTTGTACCGTCTTTCTCCAATATGAATTATCTCCTGTTTAGCAACATGTGAGCATGGGGCAGAGGCTTTCCCAGACTTTATACAGTGAAACGTTTTTCCTATGGTATATATCATCTTCTGTCTACTTAGATTAGACAACAGTGTGAAGACCTTCAGACACTTACTACATTGGAAGGTTTTGGTATGGGCTGCTGTTAAGCAATGGTCAAGTCCACTGTCACATACTTTCTGCTGATTACACTCAGACACACCTGCCCAGTCTTTTCTTAAGTTTAAATTGTCAGGTGCAAAAATTTGAAATCTCCTCAGGATTGTCTCTGGGAATAAAATTTTTGTGTCCATACCTTGGAAATGGTCTTGCTCAGAATGGTTAGATATGGCTGGGTGCTTGACTACTATCTGGTGTGTCTTCACCTTCCAGGGTTCTTTGCTTTGCTCCAGACAGGTGATGAGGTCAGGCTAGGAAGACCAGGTGTCTGTAGTTCTCCAACATGACATCCTGATACAAAGTCTGCTGAGGAGGGTCCAGGCAGGCCCACTCATCCATAGAGAACTCTATAGACACATCCTTGAATGTCAGCAGTTCCATTTCCCAGCTTCTGGAAAGTCCCGCCTGTCGTCCCTACAGATCTCCGAATACCTGCAGCTCACAGGGTGAGAGAGGCTGTTGTAGAGACACCTGGATTGTCCGGGAGTGAAAACAGGTGAAGAGGGGTCCCCAGATCAGCGCGGGAAAAGACCTTGATTTTCCATTCTTATGACACTTTACTTGGGAGGATGTTCTCCAAATCCTTCCAGGCAAATACAAAAGATGTAAAGTGTCCATCTTTCTTTATGGCTGAATAATATTCCACGGTTTACACATACCACAATGTATTATCTATTCACGGGTTGACAGGCCCTTGGGTTGTTTTCACATCTTTGTGATTGTGAATTGAGCTGTGATAAACATTCAAGTGCAAATGTCCTTAAGGTAGAATAATTTTTTTTCTTCTTCTGGGTAGATACCTAGTAATGAGAATACAAGATCAAATGGAAGGTGTACTTTGAGCTCTTTGAAGAGTCTTCATACTTCTATCCAGAAAGGTTATCTTAGTTTGCAATTCCACTCATATCAGCATCTGCAGTTTTAGGACTTTGTGATTTGAGCTATTCTCCCTGGGGTTAGGTAATATCTCAAGGTGGTTTTGACTTTCATTTTTCTGATGATTAGGGACAATAAGGATGTTTTTCATGTGCTTATTAGATATTTATCTGTCTTCTTGGGAGAAGGCTCTGTTCATGTCTCTTGCCCATTGATAAATGGGGTTGTTCACTTTTATTTTGTTGATTTAAGTTCTTTATAGATGCAGGTTATTACCCATTTGTCAGATTTGTAACATGTGAATATCTTCTCTTATTCTGAAGGTTATCGATTTGCCTTAATTGTTGTGTTTTTAGCTATGTAGAAGCTTTTTAGCTTGAGCAGGTTCAGCACATTTATTAAAAATTAATTTTCTTGTGCATATAAATTTAGCAGGCTTTATTTAAAAATTTATATTCATTCTCTTTTGTCATTTTTTCTGTTTATGACATATGAATATAACTGATAACCTTTTAATCCAGTTATCATGAGCTCTTTCTTTTAACCCTCAATATAGTGAAATCTTGAAGGGCCTTGTACATTCAGAGTCTAAAAGCATGCTTGCCACACAGAGAGCACTGAACCATATTCACTGAATGAATAAATTAATTATAACAGTTATTCATGGCATAAAGAATGATAGTAATAAAGTTATTTGAGAGTGTAGAAAGCTTTCACAAAAATCTTGAGGTGAGTTTTATTATTGACATTTTGCAGCCAGCAGAGAAAACTGCAGGTTGGGGGCTGGGGGGTAAGTAACTTCCTTAAGGTCAATAGATTAGTACTTCAAAGATCCATTAAAGCAATATTATGTCTTCTGTTACCAAGAGATTTACAGATAATTTAAATATTTTCAGTCTTAATGAAGAAATTCTCAGAGTAATACATAATGCAATAATATTAGAAAAAATATGATGCAATCATTTCTAACTTTATCCTCTGGCCCTTTGGTTGTCCCCAAAGAATGTGTTCTGCTTTTCTTCAGGATGTTAGAGGAGAAGAGCCACAAAGGACAAGTTGATTAGTGGTTCAACTGGACAGTTATATGATCCTCCATGATTTGTTAGACCCAACAGGCTAATTTTAGCTTTAGAAAAAATATACATACTTAGAGATGTAATAAAACCTAAATTGGGTAAAGAGAAATTCTATTTAAACAAAGGAGGGATTAGAAAAAACTAATTGAACTTTTTGAATAGAAAATTACTTTTTTAATCCCCTAACTATAATGCCAGGTCAGCTGAGTTACTCCATTTTTTTTGTTATGAATATTAGAATTATGCCATAAAATGAAAGTTTTTCTGCCATATGTAGAAGAAATATTATCATAGCATATACAAGTTAATTATTAATAATCTTAATTGCATTTGCTATTTTGGCAATTGAGCATATCAAAAATATTGAACTAAAACACTTTTTGATGTTATAGAAATGCCAAATATTATAAATACATAATATGATAAATAAATATGATGAAGGTTATACTTAAGGTAATTTCTTTTTCATAAAAAATAGAAGCCAAATTGTTCTTACTTAGGTTTTTAACCTGGGTACTGAATATCCAAAAAGTGGCTTGGCGCCTATAGTTCAACCAGCTAAGGTGCCAGCCACCTACACCTAAGGTGGCAGGTTCGAATCCCCAGCCCGGACCCGCCAAACAACAATGACGGCTGCAACCAAAAAATAGTTGGGCGTTGTGGCGGGCGCCTGTGGTCCCAGCTCCTTGGGAAGTGGAGGCAAGAGACTCGCTTGAGCCCAGGAGTTGGAGGTTGCTGTGAGCTGTGATGCCAGAGCACTCTACCCAGGGGGACAGCTTGAGGCTCTGTCTCAAAAAAAAAAAAAAAAAGAATATCCAAAAAGCATAATTTAAATTTTCTATATACTTAATGGAAATTTGCATTGTTATTTTCACTAACCTTTGATTAAAATCTAGCTTTCCTTCAATCATAAATTTTGATGAAAATTTACACTAATATTATCAGTATCAATCAGATGTTTTCGTATCTATACATATTTTACAGATATTTTCATATGTATAACAACTGCTAATATTTTCATATTACAGTTGTTAAAGACAGCCCGGAAATATTGCTACTTTAAAATTATGGTAGTCACTAGGCTCACCATAGATATAAATATTTAATGTATTAATAAAGAAGTTCCCATATTATTTTAGTAGATAACAATTGGAATGCACTACTACTCTATGAAAACACTTTTGTAATCATATATTTTATGAATTTATGCCTCATTTCAGTGTTCACTCTGAGGAGAGAGATATCTGAAAGCTGTATCAGACTGTCAAAAGCATTTGATACACAGAACTTTTAAGGACTTCTGCTTAATTAATTAGACTCCTGGTGTGAATTGTTCCATATCTTAGGGCAGGAAGGTTGCTTCGTTCATGTATATCTATCTACTCTTGCCAGATTTTTATGTTTATTTTAAGTGGACAAAGGACCTACCCTCCAAATGCCTTGTCTACATTTGTGGCTTGTGATATGGAATGCATACACCCTAGATATTATCAGCATGACACATGCCATGTGAAAATCATTAATTATTTAATTATTTTTAATCTCTTTTAGAAATGTATTATTTTATTTTACTTTATCTTATTTTATTTTATTGAAACAGGGTCTCATTCTTAACAGCCCAGACTGGAGTGCAGTGGTGTGACTGTAGCTCATTGCAACCTGGAATTCCTGGGCTCTGCCAATTCCCCCGGCTCAGACTCCCCAGGAGTATACCCTGCCATGCTGAATTATTTTTTCTTTCTTTCTTTTTTTTTTTTTTTTTTTGTAGAGATGAAGTGTTACTATTTTGCCCAGGCTTGTCTCAAATACTTGGCCTCAAGCTATCCTCCTACCTCATCCCTTTTGATTTTATATCATAAATTAAAAAGATCTTTTTAAAAATGTACATAGATTACGTATATTAAAAAAGTATTGCACTAATATAATTGATGTGTATACATGTAATATATATGAGTTAGGATATATACCATATGTACATGTGTGTATATAGAGTATGTGCCAATTTTTATTTTTAACTTATGTACTCACAAGTGGTTCTAGAGCACTGCTTCAGAGAGGCATGAGACACTGTTCTTTCTCCATTATTATGAGTCATTGTTTTTCAATTTTCTGAATTTTAAAAGTTTTGTTTTCTCAGTATCTATCCAACCAGGCAGTGAGCCAACTAAACATCCATCTATCCACTTACGCATCCAGAGATCCAGCCATTTGTTTGTTTATTCAATATTTATTCAGTCTTTGCTTTGTGCCAGAAATTGTGATATGTACTGACTCTTATAATCTTGAAACAAAAATTGCTCCTTTCAGGGACTCTGGCATGGTGTATACAAGTAGATAATTATCTTATGACAATTTATTTGTGAGCACAGAATTAAGTCAAGACCATTCCATTTCTGTCCTTTTGTGGGAGGAGGGCCCTCTGTTTCCAGTTGAATCTTAGAGTTAAGGTTTCTCCATGGATGTTTCATTCATTAGATTTAGGGAACAGAATGTACTCATAACTCATTTACTAATATACACAAAATAACACATAACTGACAGGGTTGACTTCAAAAACCTTCGTTTTAGTTTCTTCTATAATGAGTCTAATGGGGTCAAAAGTCAGTAGCATTTTGAGATGCCTTGAGAAGTCAGAAAATTGTCTAATGATCCTGGGATAACCATTACATCATTGAACAGCTTTGCTGAAAGTAGTCCATACTTACTAAGAGTGAGCTCAGTAACTGACACTTTATTGAATGAAAGTTGTACTAAGGATATTTTTAAAAACTTCAAATTATTACATTGTTCATTTTTTATTGTCTCATTTTTTCTGCTTTAATTTTCGCAATAAGATGGAAGTTAGCTGTAACAGCTTTTTGATGACATTTAACTAAAAAATATTAATATTTAATAGCTTAGAAACAAATAATAGAATTGAATATATATGTATTAAGATAAAACTGTATATTTTATAAATAGCATATTTTATTTATTATTGTGGTTAACAACACCATATGCTTCTATGCTCACATGGTTACTTTCAGGTCCAAAGAGCTATTTTTCTTCCAAGCAATAGTTTAGTCATTTTTAGGTCTTAACAAATTTTCCCTTTTCTAACTCAGAGTTTGCATGGAGCAACACCTCTGAAAGGTTTCCTGGGGATTATTTTCTAACTAGCTCTGAACAGGAGCTCTGTGCTCTCATTAGATAATGTTTCTTATCATGGCACGGCGTTGCACCTGTACTGTGGTACAGCTTTATGTCTTTAAGTAACCAACTGGAACCTAGTTTCTCTCCATGGTCTGAGTGCCTGGGTGTTAATATACATGGGAAATACCAGGGGGAATGTTTAGTGCTACGTCTAGCATAGTGAAAGCTTCTACATGTTAAAAGAAGATACAGTAAATATATCCATCTCTGTACCTTTTTGCCAACATGGTTAAGATTTATTCAGGGAAAAATGGCTACCAATAATCACCAATAATAATATACATAATATACACACACATACAAATGTTGCTTAATGGCCACTTCTCTTTATTCTTGTGACAATAACAGCTAGATATATTCAATGTTTAGATCCATAAATTTATTGGCATTTCAAGGCAATACTATTCTACTTTTATGATGTTCAAAAAAATACTAGAAACATTTAAACATTTAAACATGTATAACATATAAAGTGGTACTAAATCAATTCCTTATTATTCTTCAAAATAAAAAACTCATTCATTTAAAATTTATTAATGAGTTTTAACCCATTACAATAATTGTCCTTATTGCTATTCAAATAATTTCCCATCTTTGACCCGTGGGTGTCTTTTAGCGCTACCTTTAAATTTTTGAGATGATGTTACCAAAGTTGTATAGCATTTGAGCTATCAGGAAACATGAAAAGTTGTTTCATAATAATTTTGTACATTGACTACTGCATACCTGGAAGCTGCTATTTTTTTCTAAAGGACACTGATTTCTTTCAGTGCGGAATGACATTTGCCACGTGGGTGTTGGAGGTCCCTGTTGCTATTGGGTTGCTAATATCTTCTTGGTCATGGATAGGGCTAGGATATGTGTGTTGGTGGAGGAAGGTGGCGATAAAATGCTAAAAAAGTAAACATTAATACCACCAAATCAAATTCAGAACTAAAGGTTTAGCTTAACTATATTACATCTGTGTTTTTATTTTATTTCATTTATTTTTTATTTTTTGCAGTTTGGGCCAGGGCCAGGCTTGAACCCACCACCCCCAGTATATGGGGCTGGTACCCTACTCCTTGAGCAACAGGTGCCACCACATCTGTATCTTTTTTATTGCACCCAGAGAATAGTGGCTTGCTTGGACATTAGAAAGGATAAAATTAGAAAACCTCCTGATTAAATATTTACATTATCTTATATCATGCTCACTGTTAACCTTTTCTGGTCCAATTTTCTACCACGCCAGCTCTTATTTATTGAGGGTGGGAAAGAAGATGGTGAATTAATTATAATTATCCTACAGCTTTATTGTTGTTGTTGCAGTTTTTGACCAGGGCCAGGCTTGAACACACCAGCCCCGGTATATGGGGCCAGTCCTACTCCTTTGAGCCATAGGCACAGCCCCATATCCTACAGTTTTAATAAAGAAAAATGTAAATGTGAACTCACTTGATGATTTTATTATCTATTTTAGGTTATGTAAAATAATTAAAATGCTTTTGTCTGATGTAAGATTGGAAAGGGTTAAGGATGAAACTGTGTTTCCCTGAAATTCATAAGCTAAAGTTTTAACCCCTAATGTGACTGTATTGAAAATAGAACCTAGGAGGAGGGAATTAAGATTAATGTCTTGGCTTGGCGCCTATAGCTCAACCGGCTAAGGCGCCAGCCACGTACACCTAAGGTGGCAGGTTCGAATCCCTAGCCTGGACCTGCCAAACAACAATGACGTCTGCAACCATAAAATAGCCAGGCGTTGTGGCGGGCACCTGTCGTCCCAGCTACTTGGGAGGCGGAGGCAAGAGACTCGCTTGAGTCCAGGAGTTGGAGGTTGCTATGAGCTGTAATGCCACGGCACTCTACCAAGAGGCTCTGTCTCAAAAAAAAAAAAAAAAAAAGATTAATGTCTTGAATCTATAGCTATTACTCATTGTTAGAATATATAGCTATTACTCATTATGCCTTCTTTCTTTTAACTCTAATTTTTTCCTTAGTTCAACAAGTAATTAATATTTAGTCCTTATTACCAGTCTTTATATCAACATCTCCTAAATCACATGGGTTGTCTGTAACTTGTTCCATATTAGATACTTCAATAAATTCCCATAGAAATAATAATTCATGAGTGGTGACTGTGGCTCAGTGGGTAGGGCGCTGGCCCCATATACTGAGGGTGGCGGGTTCAAACCTGGCCCTGGCCAAACTGCAACAAAAAAATAGCTGGTCATTGTGGCTGGTGCCTGTAGTCCCAGCTACTTGGGAGGCTGAGGCAAAAGAGTCACCTAAGCCCAGGAGTTGGAGGTTGCTGTGAGCTGTGTGACACCACAGCACACTACCGAGGGTGAGAAAATGAGGCTCTATCCTTTGTACATGAAAATCAGTTTTTCCTGAATATAAAAGTCCTTGACTCATACTTTTTTTCCCTTCAGTATCTTAAATATGAATCTCCATTTATTTTATGACACATTGCATTGCTATTATGGAGTGTGATAGTAATAAAATATCCTTTCCCTTACAAATCACTTGTTTTTTTTCCCCTGGATCTCTGAGTCCATTTTGTGTTGCTATGACAAAATACCTGAGACTGGGTGATTTATAAAGAAAAGAGGTTTTATTGCAGAATCATTCCCTTGAAAACTAATCAAGTCTTGAAAAAGTCCAAATTCACACACTAACCATGAGAACTGCTCCAATCATTCATGACGGATTCACCCCCATGACCCAAACACTTCCCACTGGGAACCACCTCCCAATACCACCACATTGATGATCAAATTTCACTATGAGTTTTAGGGGAGACAAACTCAAACCATAGCAATTGCCAAAAGGATAATATTCTTTTTGAACTTACACAAATAACTGTATTGTCAGAAATTGAGAATACTTATAAATGGCTTTCAAATTCCAGAGAAATCAAGGAGAGAGAAAAAATACATGTTTCAAATAATGCTCATAAGTACATGCATTGCTTGAAAAAGCTACAAATTGCCCAGAAGACAGAAAATGGTTTTCTTGACTTCTGGAAAACTGAACATAGGCAGAAAACAATATTTCAAACAAGCCTTAACAAACTAGCTCAGTTCCACGTAACTGATTTCTGTTCTGTTTGAAGTTAGGTTAGCAATACTTGTAGACATGTTAACTCTCCAACGAAAGTTCTAAAAATCTGCTTTTAGTCCAAACATACTCAATTTCCAAAGACATCAAGAATTTGAATTCAAGAGAATTTGTATGGTTCTGGCTATGTATATATTCCAATATCATAAAGCATTGGTCTGGCCTAACGTATAAGACATCCTTCATCTGTCCTAACATATATTGTCGGTAATAACTTTAATTCATCTAAAAAAAGAAAGTATTTTTTATGTAACTGGCTGAGTACAAAGTTTATCTCCAAAAGAAAAGGGAATGATTTTTGTTACACTCCAGTGTTTTTCCTAGAATACAACTTGTTTTTGTCAATTCAGGTTAGTATTTTTAGTGATGTGGAATGCTTTTTCAATACATGGTGTTTTTTTTAAATTTCAGAAAAAAATTTTTTGAATGATAACTTGTAGTATTTGTTCTTATACTTGGTTTTCTTCTTAAAGGACTACTAATATAAATATGTTAAATCTTATTTGCCTATCTTGGACACTGTCATTTTATCTCAAATCATTCTTGTATATACTATATATTTTTTCATTTCTGATTGAAGAAAGGAAGATCTTATCACTCTCTAGTTCCCATAACGTTGTTCCCATAAGGTTAGTCTTCATTCGTGAGAAGATTTTTTTTATAATTTCCATTTCTTCATCAGAGTTACTTTTAGATCAAACTCTTGTATGAAGAAATGACAATTAAGTTCGTGAACTTGTCCTAGAAAAAGTCCTGCATACCCCTTGCTTAATATCACTATAGTCACCTTCAATGTACTCCACTTAGAAAGTTAGGCACCAATGCCAGGTCCTAGTCCACCCTACTCTTTTTTCTGGAATGATCACTGTGGCTGCCACAGTCTGGGCCAGAGTGGGAAATGTTTGTGTGGGAATGAGTTCCATGAAAACTGAGGGGCTGAAGCCCTGTGGGAGGACAAAGGTGAATGGTGAGTGGAGAAGCAATATGTCTTAGGTCTGTGGTGACTGGAGGCTCCCCAAGGAGGATAGCAGTCTGGTAGTTTGTCCTCAAGAAGCTCCTGGTTACTGAGAGCAGCATCCTTAGGGCTCATGAGGGTAGAAAGACTGTCCAGCATCTTGGGAGCCTTCTTACTGCCAGAGATATAAGGGCAGGAAACACCCAACCCTCCACCTCTCTTTTCCTTGGACTCTGAGGCTCTTCAGGATTGACCTCCCAATTATCTTGCTCCTTCTTGTTCTGCTCCTCAACTTCCTCCTGTGGAATCTCTTGTAGGTTCTGGGACTTCCCCATGGTGTTACAACCCATCTATGACTGTTTGTTTTTTCTTTTTGAATCTAAAACTTTTTCTTCTTTTTTCTGAGATGATCTGGAAGCTGCTGTCTTTGGTCAGCCATCTTTGAAATTGCTTTTACCTTGATGATTTGTGTTTTCTTTTCTTTTTTTTCTTTTTTGAGACAGAGCCTCAAGCTGTCTCCCTTTGGAGAGTGCTGTGGCATCACAGCTCACAGCATCCTCCAATTCCTGGGCTTAAGCAAGTCTCCTGCCTCTGCCTCCCAAGTAGCTGGGACCACAGGCACCCACCACAACGCCTGGCTATTTTTTGGTTGCATCTGTCATTGTTGTTTGGCGGGCCCAGGCTAGATTCAAACCTGCTACCTTAGGTGTATGTGGCTGGTGTCTTAGCCACTTGAGCCACAGGCGATAAGCCTGATTTGTGTTTTCTTTTGAAAAGATAGCAGAGGTAGTTTGAACAAACATTTTTTCCCTTGATATTTTTTTTCTGTTACCAACATAGTTATTCCAAAACAATTTCACTGACCTCAAGCCACTTTCCAGCACTTAAAGAATGAGCTTAGTGAATTTTTTATGATGGTTTTATTTTCTTTTGCACGGAAAAAATATTTTTTTAAATACAGACTGATCACAAATTTTTCACCTTTACCCTATTCTAACCTCTTCCATTTGCTCAAAGCTCTGCAAGATTTCAGCTCTTTTAGGAACATAAAGAGCTGAAACATAAAGAAACAATATGTTACAATATCAGGGCTTCTTATGCATTAATGCAAAATGACAAAAAACAATTGAAGCTTTGAAAAATGCTTCATAATATCCTTAGCCTAATTGCAAAGACAGGCATAATATAGCATCCTTTCTGACCATGCCTTCCTGTTTCCTACCCTAGATCAGATACTGAAGCTATGTGACATTGATATAAAGATTGCAAATAGCAGAAAAAGTCAATTTTTATTTTTTATGGTTTGAAATTCATTGAGGGCACAGAGAATTAGGTTGCACGGATTGCATGTTAGATAAAGTGCCTCTTATAATTGTGTCCTGCCCCCAAGAGGTGTGCCATACACTGTGACCCCGCCCCCTTCCCTCCTCCCATCTAACCCCTTGATCATCCTCATACACCCCCTTCAATTAGCTCATGTACTGCCTTGATATTAGAATTGAGTACATTGGATTCTTGCTTCCCCATTCTTGTGATGCTTTACTAAGAATAATGTGTTCCATTTTCATCTCAGTTAACACAAAAGATGTAAAGTCTCCATCTTCTTTAGTGGCTGAATAGTATTCCATGGTATATATACCACAGTTTGTTAATCCAATACCGGGTTGATGGACATTTAGGCTGTTTGAAACTCCAGAAAGGCTTCCTCCTGTCCCAGATCTCTGTGGGAAGACATCCAGTCACAGCTGGTCACAATCACTTGCCTAATTTATGAGATTTCCACTGCTCTGGATTATATGCTATACCTAGCTCACCACTTCCTCCTCCACCTGTTCTCTGAGCTATGACTCTGGGTAAGATCCCCACACTAGGTATGGCTGGGTTCTCTCTTATTCCCCAGTTGTTCTAGGACAGTGGTTTTCAACCTTCCTAATGCCACAACCCTTTACTATAGTTCCTCATGTTGTGGTGACCCCCAACCATAAAATTATTTTCATTGCTACTTCATAACTATAATTTTGCTACTGTTATAAATTGTAACGCAAATATCTGATGTGCAGGATGTATTTAGGTGACGCCTGGAAAAGGTCGTTTGCCCACCAAAGGGGTTGCAACCCACAGGTTGAGAATGGGTGTTCTGGGATATCTTGGGTCAACAATCCTTCTGGTCTGCCATATTGCTCCACCCACTAAAAGTCCATTTTTATGTCATTGCTATTGGCAGATAGCAAAATGGATGTGCAAATTAATTTCTGTGCATTTTGATGACATGAATTTTCTAATCCTAAAGGTTTTGTGCTGTTATCTACTCCCAATCCCAGGAAGATGATATAGACTAAGGCCCATTTCCCCATGAACAAGATCTTTTAGTCTCACATGTGATATGAATAACATGTTCCAGGACACTGTTCAAGAGTGTATGGAAGAAACTGTTTACCATTATTACTTGGTACATCTTCCCTCTGTGGCTCAGCATTAAGTAAACTAAAAACTAGATGGAAAATGAGTTAGATATTAGTTATATCTCTATATCTAAGCCCAAAGCATTTTTATGAATCTAATTTCCCCTTTATACTTCCCACCTGAATTTTTTCTAAGCAGATCTCTCCCTCTCCCAAATATTGCTTACTTAGTTCTTAATTGCATACTTAATTTTACAAAGAGATATCTCTTTAATTGACACATATTGGATACTTAGGTGATATTTTCCTGTTAACTAGAATATTGGCTTGTATCAAATATAATCAAAAGGATAAATATAAGTATAAAAATGTCTGCTTATATGCTTCTCTTCAACATTTGTATAGAATTAACAACACATGGATTAAATCTTTATAGATTTTTTTCTTTCAAATAATATTTATTGAGGACCTCGTTTGTCTTAGGCATTTGCAGAGATACAGTAGTGAACAAATTGTCAAAAATCTATTTTTCCTGCATCTTCCTATTTAGTGGGGTGTGAAGTATAATACAGAAAATTAATAAGCAAAATATATACTATATTATAAATTGTTGGGTGTTTTGGAGAAAAATAAAGTAAGTAGGGACAACTGACAACCATAGCCTCCAAAAAAGAAGAAGGAGGAGGAGGAGGAAGAGAAGAAGGAGAGAGAGAAGTTAGTGTTTTTAAAAAGACTTAGGAAAGGAATTTGAAAACTTTTGACATATCATAGGTCAAAGCAATTCGGGAAGAAGCAACAGCAAATGCACTGGTGAGAACTTCCCTGAGAAGCCCAAAGAATAGCAAACTGACAGATGCCATCTGAAAAGAGAAATTGTGGGGAAGCAAGCGATCTTGTAGGGCCCAGTAGGTGGGTGTAAACATCTGGCTTTCCATGATGTGTGCAACAGGAAGGAGGACAGTGTGGGCGTCACTGAGGGGTTTTCTGCAGAGAGGTGACATGATTTCACTGTTTTCAAAGAATCCTGCTTTCTATTGTACTGATGAGAGATTACAGAGGGCCATGAGAGAAAGTAAAAATTCCAGTTCAAACTCAGTTTAAATGGCAATATTTTCCATGTCATTAAATTATTTTAATGAAAAATTATTGTTTTAAATTATGATCCATACATAACCATCTGTAGAGGACTACATGGTGGCCTCTCAAAAGGTACACACACATCCTAGTCCCCAGAACCTTTGTCTTACCCTATTTGGAGGAGTATCTGATGATATTCACTAGACGTCACTGTTGCTTATACTGACAAAATAAAACTGGTCATTAAAAGGAAACAACTTTCATGTTAAAAGTCATTTGGAGTGTTTACAGAAACTATAACCCTATAACTACAACTATATAGAGAGTGAAATAAACCACTAAACTGATAGACGCTAAAATGAAGTGGCAAATTTTTGGATTCTTTCTTTGCACAAAGACTATTCAGAGTTTAGTGGCAGAGGAAATTTCCCACCACACTCCAGGGTCGGTAGTGCACCCCTAAGAGTTAGCATAGAGGGGACAAGGCTGCTATAGCTGACCTGCAACCTCAAGGATACTCAGTATCAAATCAAGGAGAAGTTTCAATAAATAAAAGCTAGACCTAACCCTTTTACTCTTGTCTGTTGCCCTCAATAAACTTGTGACTGAAATGGCACGTTCCTATTTTCACCAAGCCATCTACAGTATGGAAGACAGAATGTGGCAATATTATTATTTGCAGAGGATCAAATCGAGAAGGTATGCATGCACAAATAAGTGAAAACAGAGCCTAGCAGAAACAAGGCTTGTGAGGTAGGTGGGTGGAATCCATAGAAATAAAAGCAAACATTTTCTAAAATCATTTTTTAACGCTGTAAATCAAGAGCCTCCACATTAAACTGGTTTGGAATTATAGACTAAATTAGAGCTTGCAATGTGTCTTTAGGATTTAAGGGCTGCAGCACACCTTGGAACAGGTGCTGTTTATTTACCTGCTTCACAAAATTTCCTTTCCCTGACAGATCTAACAAGACATTTGTCATTTACAGCTTTTAAAAGAGGTCAGCTTCCTCCAAAAGTACTACCTAGAAAAAGACCCTGTTAGAGTGTGTGTAAGGGAGAGAAGGATCCAGCTCAAATAATAGGAACATGAATAGAAAACTGTCACAACTGAGCCCTCATCCCCAGGAGAGCACTGTTCAAACTCAGCACACAAAATGAAATGGCTGATACGTTTGTTCTCAGAGGGCTCACATCTCAGAGCATTCAAGCACGTGAACTCTCTTTGGGTTGCCCACTAAGAAAACAAATAACCAAGTTTTCAGAGAAATTAGCATTTCTCCTTTTAGGTAATAGTTCAGATGTTTTTAAATGATCTTTTTGTTTCGCAATACAAAACAAATGCAACCTTGAAAAGATTGTTTTTGAGCATTGATTTCTCCTTGATTTGGAAAAGAATAAGGAAGAAACAGGATCATAAAAAGAACACATACAATAGCGTTGAGCAGGACAGAAGTTGGAAAAAGATTTCGAATAACTGTAACTTTTTTTAATGTGACAGATCACTGGGGTAGAAAAGTAATTGTTAATGCAATATTGCCTGAGTGATACACCCTGCATGGTGCCCTCTGCTCTTATTCCGGGCAGGCAGAATTAGATGACATTTGTTCTTTTAATGTATATGGTACTTAGGAAAGTCATAAACATTATAGAAATAGTAAGTCTTCCATCCCTTTTTACTGTTTTTCCCCCCAAAAATGAAATGCTAAGTTCTGTCACCTGGGGGTATTTATAAAAATCACAGCTGCTGATATTGCCAATGGCAGGAGCATAAATGGATCAAGGAAAATGTGACCCCAACTCCATGACTTTAGACTCCAATTGTGACAGCTAATGCAATCACCACCAGAGGAAAATGGGTCCCTTGACTAAACTCATCCTGCTTTGTAATCTGATTAAAAAATGTCTGGTGGAGGGAAAAGGCAACATTTGTGGAAATGCTTAGTTTTGCACATATAGTCTCATGATTGAGAATTGCGAATGACTCTGGAGATGCTGAAAGTGGAATATCACGTATAGTCTAGAATATATTACATGTTGATAATTAGAATTGTTATAGAATATATTACATGTTGATAATTAGAATTGTTGACTATTAGAATTTGGGTTTATATGGGAAAAATACAGAATTAAAACAACAACAACAAACCAAAACTATGCCAGAAGAGCTGCTTTTCAGGAAGCAAGTAAATATTCAATAGCAGCCATCATGCCCTATTTCTGTCACTCAAGATTTCAGGCCTTTTCTCTTTTTGCATGAGTATAGCCTGAGAACTCCGACAAGTATCACCCCTTAACCATTTCACAAGGCAGCATGTTCTTGGGGAGGAGAGGAGAGGTCTTGTGATACTTTCCAGGGAAAGAGAAAGGGACTTTAACTAAGGCAGAGAAAGGCACTTTTAGTAAGGAGGGGGAAAAAGGCTATTTGAAACTTGGGCTAATAATGCACATTTGAAAATAGTTACATTGTTCAATCAAATGTAATTTGTTAACATTGTTCAATCATCTTTTAGGGACATTTTTCTTTGTACTGACAGCATCATTATTACGAAGGAATTGCTTTCCTCATTAATGAACTGATAATTGCTTTTAAAATCTGAATTTTTACATGCAAATGAGCACTTTTTATTCTCCCTCCATCATTACATTATGATAGAAATTCTGAAAGAAGTTTTAGAATTTGAAGTTAGTCATTCTTACTGCTATGAATGACCAGATAAATTTATAAAAAAGCCAGGCTTACAAAAGAAAAAAAAAAGAGAGAGAGAGGTAGAGAGAGCCAGGCTTACTTAGGAGAAAAACCTTCACAATCTTCTTCAGAAGTCAACTACATTTTTGCCCAGGTTTTTTGAGTCAAGGGTTAAACCACTGGTAAAGAAAAACTAATGAACTCCTGAGTTTATTGCTCTGAAAACCAACACTAATTTTGTTGAATAAAATCTGAGATGTTTTTGTTTAATATTCTTTTCTTTTATTTAGATTTAAGAGTATTATGCTAAGTTTCTATTTCAGATTAACATGAGGGTACAAATGATTAGGTTACATTACTTGTGTTTGTTAGGTAAAGTGCAAGTTGTAATTGGGCCCTTCACTCAGGGGATGTGCTGTAGACTCTAACACTGCCCTTTAGGTGAGAGCACAACATTCCTCCTCCCTTCTCCCAATAGCTCCTTAACCCCTCACCTCCCACCTCAATTTTATTGTATTTTTCTCCCTTGTGGGCATATAGTTGTTCATCTATTGGTTTCCTATTAGTATCACATGCATTTGATACTTGTTTTTCCACTCTTGTTATACTTTACTAAGAAGAATGTTCTTCAACTCCATATGGATTAATACAAAAGATGTAATGTCTTCATCTTTTTACAGCTGTACAGCTTTCCATGGTACACATATACATATACCACAGTTCATTAATCCATTCATGGGTTGATGAGCACTGAGTTGATTCCACATCTTGGTGATTGTAAATTGAGCTAAGGTGAACATTCAAGTGCAAATGCTCTTATGGTAATATGATTTTTTTCTTCTGGGTATATATCTAGTAATGGGATTGCAGTATCAAATGGAAGGTTTATTTTTAGGTCTTTGAGGAGTCTCCATACTTCTTTCCAGAGAGGCTGTATGAATTTTCAATCTTACCAGCCATGTAAAAGTGTTCCCTTCTCTCCACATCTGTGCTTGTATCTGAGTTTTGAGACTTTGTGATGTAGGTTATTCTTACTGGGGTTAGGTGTGAAACTGAAAGCATTTCTACCTAGAACTAAAACCAGACAAGGATGTCCACTATTGCAGCTGCTATTCAACATAGTTCTGTAAGTTTTAGCCCATGTATTCAGGCAAGAGAAGGGTATCAAGGGTATTTAAATGAGGGCAGAGGAGGTCAAACTCTTGCTCTTTGCTGATGATATGATATTGTACTTGGAAAGCTCCAGGGACTCACCCACAAGGCTCCTGGAAGTGATTAAGAAATACAGCAACATCTCAGGATACAAAATCATGTCCACAAATCAGTAGCCATGACATATACCAATAACAGTAAAGCTAAGAATAAAATCAAACACATAGTACCCTTTACAGTAGCTTCAAAGAAAATGAAATACCTTGGAATATACCTTAAAAAGGACATAAAATATCTCTACAGAGAGAACTGTGAAACTCTGACAAAAGAAATCGCAGAAGACATTAACAAATGGAAGAACACACCATGCTCATGGCTGGGAAGAATAAACATTGTTAAAATGTCCATATTGCCCAAAGTAATCTATAGATTTAATGCATTTCCCATCAGGAAACTGATGTCTAACTTTGAAGAACTTGAAAAAAAAGTACTTCATTTCAGAACCAGAAAAACATTTCACATAGCCAATGCAATTCTAACAAAGAAAAATAAATCTGGAGGCATCATATTACCAGACTTAAGGTTATACTACAATTCTACAGTGATCAAAATGGCATGGTACTGGCAAAAAGTAGACATATAGAGCTATGAATGGACTAGAGAGCCCAGAGATGAACCCAGCCACGTATTACCATCTGATCTTTGATAAAACAAACAAAAGCAGACAGTACAGGAAAGAATTCCTATTTAATAAATGGTGCAGGGAGAACCTGTTGGCCACATGTTGAAGACTGAAATTGGACCTGCACCTCTTGCCACTGATAAAAATTCACTCTTGTTGATAAAAGATTTAAATTTAAGACAAAAAAAAATACAAATTTGAGATGAAAGTATGGAAAAAATTCTTGACAATATTTCCCTGGGAAAAGATTTTATGTATAAAAAGCCCCCTTGGCAATTGCACCAACACCGAAAATAAATAAATGAGACATGCTCAAACTAAAAAGCATCTGCATAGTGAAGGATGCAACTAAAGTGTACAGACAATCTTCAAAATGGAAGAAGATGTTTGCTTGCTACAAATCTGAGAAAGGGATGATAACTCGGATCTATAGAGAATTCCAATTAATGGATAAGAAAAGAGTAAACAATCCCATTTCTAAGTGGGCAAGAGACCTGAACAGAATAATCTCTGAAGAACATAGATGAATGGCCATCAAACCCATGAAAAAAACCCATGCTCATTGTTCCTAATCATCAGAGAAATGCAAGTCAAGCCCACCTGAGATATCCCCTAACCCCTCGTTCAATACTCAAAACTTTCTTGTTGATAGTCTACTGTTGGCCAAGACTGCTAGAAGCTAAGTCAACAGTAGAAAATAAATTTACACATTTTCTTACTACTAATTTGTCTTTCAAAAAGTGAAATAAATGGAGAATCTATGATGTTGCAAAGCCTTTCCTTACAGAAGACACATACATGTTTATTTCATTTGTTAAACAACTAGGCGCTGAGAATAACTTCTGCTACGTGGTGTGTAGTAAGTGGTAGGTATAAAGATAGAGGACACATGACCCCTGACTTCAGTTTTATACCCAAAGGGAGAATATACTCCCATAATTGTGAGACAATGCAGTACAGAAAATAAGGTAACAGACATGAAATTGAAAGCAATGGTTTATCATTTATTAAAATCTGTGTGTAGGGAGGACATAAAGGGAGCACTTGCCATTTACACTCCAGTCTCTTAATATGTAATTATGTCCTTTGTTATAATTAATACCTCAGGTCCCTGTTTGAAAATTGTCTTGCTATATTCAGAGGAGGAAAATGTGCTAGATTTAGAAAAGGCTGATATTGCATATATGTGACATAAACTTCAAAAGTGTTGGTTACATATATTCCAAAGATGCCACAGAGTCTGTCTAATAGAATATTATATATTTATTAGTTTCCTGAAGATACAGATTAATTTTTCCCACTGAAGGAAGGATTTATGACCTTTTACTGTTATCATGGCTGATTTCTTTGTCAGGGGTAGTATTTAATAAGAAAGTGGAGTACTTAGAAGCTGCTAAACTCATTTCTGCTAAGGTGCCTGTATTCTTTCTTTTTTCTTTTCTTTTCTTTCTTTTTTTTTTTTATTGAATGTTAACTATGTACATTAATGCACTTCTGGGGTATGTGTAGTATCTTTTTTCTTTTCATTGATGCAGTCTCACTTGGTTGCTGGGGCTAAAGTTCAGTGATGTCATCATAATTTACTGCAATCTCTAACTCCTGGGCTCAAATGATCCTCCTGCCTCTGCCTCCTAAATAGCTGGAATTTCAGAGACAGGAATCTCACTCTTTTTTCAGGCTGGTCTTGTACTGAGCAATCCTCTTGACTCAGCCTTCCAAAGTGCTAAGATTATATGTGTGAGCCACCACACCCCTTGAATGTTTCTGGTTTCACTCTTCAGAAGTCTCATTGCAAATTGTTTGCCTCCTTCAGTTCTTTGCTCATACATCACCATCCCAGAAAGTGATTTCTGAAAGCCAAGAACATTCTCTTCTGCATTTTATGTTAGTAATTATTATATGTTAGTAATTATTAGATGTCAACACAGTATTGTTTACTGATTTGTTTACCTTTTAATTATCTTTTGTCCCCAGCAGAATATGAGCTCCATAGAGGTATAAACTGTATCCCTCATGCTTAGACTATCATATGGCATAGATTAGTTTCTTCATAATTACTAGTTAAGTATGTAGTGAGCTAATATATTTTCATAAAAGGAAGGAATTAATTCTGGTTGAAAGGATTAAGAATAAATTATAAAAAGTGAGATTTGAGCTCTAATTTACATATAAATAGTGGATGGAAGTAGGGTAAAGTCAGGTTTAGATAAAAGAATGAAGAAAGTTAAACCAATTGGAGAAAAAGGATAGTGCAGCCTTGAGTGACTAGCAGATAATTCCATTTGTATGTCAATGAGTACTGGTGATGAAGCCTCAGATCAGGAGTGAGGCTTAAATAGGAATTATGTGCTGCTGATTTGCATTGTTTAGATTGGCAATGATGAAGCATTAATATTTTAGTCAAGTAAGGGATGTAAAAAGAAACCTGGCTGTTATAAGCATAAAGGGAAGAAACCAGGGAGTTCATGGTCAGTTAAGACTATTTCACCTTAAAAGCATTTCAAAAAATCCACTGTCAAACAATCAAAACTTCATCAGCATTTTTGTTGCAAAAAAAAAAAAATCCTCTCGTAAACCATTCTAAGATTTCTAACTTTTTAGGGACATAATTAGGAAAAAATAGTTTAAATAATAGTTATGAGAACAGAGTACATGTAAAGAGAAAATAGTATCTTTGAATAAAATTTAATATTCCGAGCTGAAATTTAGTTGAAAGTGGATAACTATTCCTCTAAAGTTCTCAATTTCATGTATATGTGTATATACACACATAAATACATATATACATATAACACGTGTGTATTATCATAAACATTTAAGTAAGGGAGATAGCAGTGTCATGGAAATGTAAAAAAGAATTGGGAATCATAGAGAACTGGATGTTAATTTTGGTTTCAAGGTATCTTAGTCAGCCCATGTTACCATAATAAAAATTCTATGTGCTGAGTGTCTTAAACAACACGAATCTATTTCTCATGTGTTATATATACATACACATGCATATGTGCATACACGAGTGTATAACACATGAGTCAAATGATGATCAGAACAGCTACAATCATAATAAGAGAAGTTCTAGAGAATCGCGTCTTCATTGGCATCAATTACTAATAGTCTGATGTATCATTTCCACTCTACAGCCGGGTGTATGTATATATAACACGTGAGAAATAGGTATATGTATATACGTATATATGTATGTGTATATGTGTGTGTATATAAATGTGTGTACATTATGAAGGGTATATATATATGTATGTGTATATGTATTGTGTATATAATACATGTGTGTGTATATACCTATATATAACCCTATTCCCTGCATAAGCTCTATCCAGTACAACAAACACTCTTTCTCAGATTGGGTTAGAGATAATTTTTTCTTAACAGAAATGAAAGATACTTGTTCACTAAGACGTGGCTGGGCTGGGGAAGGTCAATTGGCTTTCTAGTATGAATCTAACAACTTGGTCATGTTTGTATCAACATCAGAAATGTATTTGTCTCACAGGTATGAACTTGGGGGGCTAAATCAGGAAGCCAGACATTTCAATTATTTGACCAGCACATTCTCTCCCAAGAAACATACCACTGGAAGGTCAAATGATGATCGGAACAACTACAATCATAATAAGAGAAGTTAGAGAGAGTCGTGTCTCCACTGGCATCAATTTCTAATAGTCTGGTGTATCGTTTCCATTCTACAGCCATTATTGTCAAAGTTCACTTAATAATGAGGGAACCTTCAGAATTAGGAATCTGAAGGGTAATATGATATCTGGAATTTAATGTCGTTTGTTTAAACTAAATTAGATAAAAACTAATCAATGTGCAATTAGTTACTTTAATCATATGAACTAATTAATAGACAACTAAACCATAATATTTAGAATTATCTTTCCGACTGGACAGATCACAGTCATTGATTCTTACTTATTTTCTGTTGTACAAGTTAATTGCTAATATTACAGAGCTATAAACTCTCTTGACACTAATCAATATGAATATTAAAGTATCATTCTCTGCTATTAGATGATAATTAGATAGTATTCCAGCATGATTTCAGAAACTCACAATCAAAAAGTTTAAATGGAATGCCTTTTCACAACAGGGTGTTTGTCTGTAGCTTTCCTTATTTTATTTTATTTTATTTTATTTTTTTTACTAACTCTCAGTATGACTGTCTCCCCTTTGGATGAATTCATTCTCCTCCGAGCGTATAGTAATATCTTTAAGCAAAAGTCACAGTTTCAGTTGCCCAGAACACATACTACCACAAATAATAGATACAAATTGAAAGTAGACTATTTCTGTTTTACTTTTTCTCCATCAAGTTGAAGGTGAACATGTTTCCCCCATGCCACATTTCCATCCCCATTGCAATTATTCAGATGTTATCTTTACACCTTAAATTTTTGTTTCTCAGACATGGACACACTTTTTCCAGTACAGATTTTAAAACTTTCAAAGATGCAAGATATACTGTGGAGGAGAGAGTAAAACTAACTGCACCTCTACCATAAGTAGCATTAAGAGGGGATCGCCTTCTGCTTTTTGGAATAGAGTTTCTGAAAAACAAGAGGAAAACTAACTCATCGATTATCTGCAGTAGTAGATAGACAGTGTTGGGGCAAAAAGAAGCACGTGTGAAATAGTTTTGAGTCACAATAATGGCCAAATTCTATAGCCAATATCTTCAAATCCCTGTTTCTGTTGTCTGAAAAGACGCCTCGTGCTAAGGACTGAGTTTGTGTGCTCCCACATTCATATGCTGAGGCCAACTCCACTGTGACAGTATTTGGCGGTGGGCTCTTTGGAAGATAATTATGTTCAGATAAGATCTGGAGGATGGGGTGTATATGATAGGATTACTCTCTTTTTTTGCAGTTTTTCTTTTTCTGGCTGGGGCTGGGTTTAAACCCGCCACCTCCGGCACATGGGGCCGGCGCCCTACTCCTTTGAGCCACAGGTGCCGCCCAGACTACTCTCTTTATGAAAAAGGGAATCGCCTTTCTTTCCAGCAGGAAAGAACATAATAAGAAAGTGGCTATCTTCAAGCCCAAGCCAAGAAGACACCCCTCATCAGGAAGTGAATCAGGTGGCTCCTTCATCTGACACTGGTGAGAAATAGATTTGTGTTGTTTGAGACACTCAGCACATGGAATTTTTATTATGGTAACATGAGCTGACTAAGACACCTTGCAACCAAAATTAACATCCAGTTCTCTATGATTCCCCATTCTTTTTTACATTTCCATGATAACGCTGTCTCACTTACTTAAATGTTTATGATAATCTTCCCCTTTATTTATGCTTTCTAAAATAAGACCAGTTTCTGAAAAGAAAACAAAATAAAATTCTAACTAATATACGATATTAAGTTCTAGTTGAAGTAAAGAGTAGTAATGTAATCGAGGGCCTTAGACGTATTTTAGATGCAAACTAGAGATTCATTCTGTCTGACCGTGGTCCAAATCTAAAACCAAACGTGGTTTATAAAAACACCCTTTCTTTTACATTTGACAAGATTTCCTCCTATCAATTACCTGAGCTATTGTTTCAAATTTCTTGCACTTTATATTTAAGTTCGACAAAATCTCAGCAATGCTAAAACAGTGTTACCAATGTGTGCAATAAAGACACATTATTCTGCCTTAACTCGATTTAAATTTAAAAAAGCATAGATGGTCCAGGTGGCTATAATTTTTTCACTCTATACATATAACAATTAAAATATGCAGCTTGGTGAACTGCTCACAGGTGTTTGGCAGACCCGATAGCCGTTTACAAAGCAGAATGAGGTACAAAGAACAAAACCAGGGACAGCGTAACCTGGCATATCTCCTAGGAGTCCAGAGCATGTCAAAACAATCAAAATGCCCAGATAGTCACACAGCTTTACAAAACCATGTTTTTTT
Organism: Galago senegalensis; assembly: GCA_963575145.1. Lineage (NCBI taxonomy): Eukaryota > Metazoa > Chordata > Mammalia > Primates > Galagidae > Galago > Galago senegalensis. The sequence goes on along the minus strand of CAUYTI010124451.1, from coordinate 7,450 downwards.
CTGAAAGCTTCTAACATTTAGCTCTGCGTTTTTAAAATCAAATGTCAAGCAAAGAAGATTTTTAAAGCAAAATACACTGACGATAAAAATATGCAAATATACAAAAATTCCAGGATTTGTAATGTAATACCAAAGTAAAAACTTTTTTGTTGGCACCCTGTCAACCTTAAGATGCCTAAATGATTATAATTATAAGAAGGAAGTGGTATTGATTTTCTTCTTGGAAACTTTAAAACCCATTCACATGAGACCACATTTGATAAATCAGGGTTATTCACACCTCTTTATCAAGTCCTACCAGGCTGATGTTGTCTCTTATCTTGGCTGAACTTCAGTGGCTCTCCCCAGCCCGCTTCCTGATTGTTCTTGTCATAGGTAGCGTTGTGGATCGTATCATCTCTCCATTTCCATCCAGATAGCTCCGAAACCGGCTTCCATGCTGATCCCTATCCAGAGTCTCCTGCAGCTCTTAGCACAGTCTCCAGCCCACATCAGGTGCTGTGTGTAGCAGCACACAGTTAGGTGGATGTAATTATCTGCTATGTAACTTTATGCTCATTCTGGCTACAAGAATCTTGAGCACATTAATCAGATGGTGTACAGTCGGCCCAGGAAATCTGTCTATAAAGCAGCTGTCTTATGCCACTAGGTTTAAAGTAATTTGTTACCTCCTAGCAAGTGGAACAGAAGATAAGAGGGGTGGGAAGGAAAATAATTAAAATTCCCTATAAATGGAATGCTTAATTGAAATATCTTAGTGCATGGGTATTTTAATGGGAATTTTCACCATGTCAGAGAGAGATATTATTCTTAGTCTATTTTCTCTGAATTTAAATGGAAAGGCTTTTATTACTGAGAGCGATACACAGATTTTTAAAGCTAATTACATAATTATGTATATCAACAATAGCTGCATGACCTCATAGCGATTAGGATGTTAATGGACTATTAACTTCACTGCTGTGTCATTGATTAAACTGAAGAAATGGGATAAGCTGCTACTAAGGAGGCTGGTGTATAAATTATTTGAAGGTAAAGACTTGGCGTCTCAAATAGCTGAAGATATATATTATGTGTGCGTTTTACACACACATATATATATACACAGTACATATATAGTTTTTTAATTGCTTAGAGTTGTAAATGACTCAAGTTACTTGGCAAAGTGTGATCTCATTACAATGAGGGAGTCAAGAGTTTTGGAGAAAATCCAGGTCCCATAAAATACACCATGAAAACCCTTATGCTTAGCACTGATGGAAAATAGCATAAACACCCTAGAACTTATGCATTCTCACAAGAGTGCCACTACAACATGATTCATCTTGACACATCACGAACTGGTCACATCAAATGCCCCAGACAGAAACATTTACAAGCAAAGCAATGTACAACACAGCCAGTCCATGCTGCAGTGGGCGCCTGCCCCATCATTTAACATGAAAATCATTGTCCTCTGTAAAAAGCACTGTACTTGTTATTTCCTTTGAATTCCATGATTTATTAAATCAATTTCAAAATATTCTTTTTGTAAAAAGTTTACTAATCTATTACACAAGTATGCCAAAAAAATAGACCATGCTTATTTTATAGATTAACAAAAAGTAAAATACATTTTAAAAAATCTTTTCTGCCACAAGACATAGCTGCTTATTTTAAATTATTTATAAATATGACATAGTATCTCATTTATTAAAAATTCATTAACACATTTTAGTGGTTGTTGAATTATATTGGAATAAAACAGTGAGATGGTGCAAGTTATTATAAAAATAATTATACACTGGGCGGCTCCTGTGGCTCAGTGAGTAGGGCGCCGGCCCCATATACTGAGGGTGGCAGGTTCTAACCTGGTCCTGGCCAAACTGCAATAAAAAATAGCGTTGTGGCAGGTGCCTGTGGTCCCGGCTACTTGGGAGGCTGAGGCAAGATAATCACCTACACCCAAGAGCTGGAGGTTGCTGTAAGCTGTGATGCCATAGCACACTACCGAGGGCAATAGTGAGACTCTGTCTCTAAAAAAAAAAATTGAACAGTAAAATTAAAAAATACTATTGTTTATTACCCTTTTACATTTTATGTAGGAAAGTTAATTTGTTTTTTTCTCGTATAATCAAAAATCAGGTTTGGGACTTGGCTATTCTTTTTTAAAGTTGAAATTTCACCTTTATAATAGTTAACACAACTTTGAGGCACTTTTCTAAGTATTGTTATAATTATATAAATTTTGGTATTGACACTATTAATATTCTGGAATCTTTGCGAATATACTATGACAGGTGAAGTCCTGTATAGTTCTTGATATTAATTTAGTCATCAAACATAGTCGTATCAAATTAAGTCATATGTTTCTTAGAGGTCAGCTGAAGTCACAATTCTTTTACTCACAGAGACACATATACACACATGAACAAACAAATGACAGCAACCTGAGTCACATCTTTGTCAAATGACCTTTCCCAGATTTTTGTAAATTCCCAGGAGCTTATAATTTCATGGCACATTTGGCTTCTAAGTTCTTTTTTTTAAATTGTTTTTATTAAGTCATAGCAGTGTACATTAATACTATCATGGGGTACAGTGTACTGTTCTATATACAATTTGAAAAACTTTCATCCAACTGGTTAACCTTGACTTCATGTCTTTTTCTTAGTTATTGTGTTAAAACATTTATTGCTGCTGCTGAAAATCCCTCATGTCTCACATCCCAATGCTGTTCCTGTTCCTCTTCCCTGCCCTAACTTGGAACTGAGTCGTGTTTCCTTGTTGATACATAAAGAACACAGAAAAAATCTTTGGAAGACATTTGTATTTTGTCATAGTCCTAGCCTAAGATTTTAGATTAATGAAGGGCTCTACTTCTTCACAGTGCCAGCACCTTACAATTAAAAAGTAGACATTTCCATACTGAAACAACATTTCAACATTTCTTTACCCCATAAAGAGAAATGATGAGATACTTTTATCCATAATCATGAGTGTAGGCACAAAAATATGCACTGTATGCAAAGCAATTGACTTCTTTTTAAACATAAGACCTAAATACAGAAGCCATCAATGCACGCTTTTATTGGTAACCTTCTAGAGTCAGAAGCAGCATCCAAATGATACCTTTTCAAGAATATTAGTGCAGATCAGTTTATGTGTGCAAAGCATAGGCAATAGAATTTATTTTCCCTGTACATAAAACATGGACATGGGGGAGTGGTGTGTAAGTGTTTGTTTACACATGTACGTGGCAGATAATTAATTGAGTTAATCTTGTGCCTTCACAAAGAAAGGTGCCAGGAATTCAAGAAGGAAAAAGGCATAGGTTCCGTATCCAAGGGATTCAGGGGTTCTTATGAGAAGACAGACAGTGAAGAGTGAATTACCATTATCACGATGTGAGAGTGACATAGGCCGAGCCTCACACGGCAGGAAGGTGAACACAGGTGAGTAGGGATGTTGGGCAGAAGATACAGACCCAGACTTCAGGGAGATGAAGACAGAATGGGGAGAAGGTATGTTCACAGAGACATCCAAGAAAGAAAAGAGGCATCCAGATGATATTTAAAGAAAGCTGTAACCATTAAGGTGAAAGACAGTTATTTAGAGGATTTTAGTTCAGGAAGCAAGATTAACAAATTTGTTGAAGAGGAAATGTTTTCAGTATAACAAAAAAATGTTTTTAGTGTTCAGAGATGGGCATAATGGGTCTGGGTCGGTAAAGAGTGATCATAAAAAATTGCGTTGCCCTTAGCAGAAATTCTATCTTATAGTGCAGGAAATAAAAAAAATATATTGATAATTTTGGAGGAAAGGGATAATTTGATGGCTTTTCTTCTCAATAAAAGGTTCACCTTTATCAGAACTGAATGAAATTTTAAGGAAAAACTATAAGTGTTATACATGTTGTTTTTGATTCACTTATGCTTCAAAGTGTATGTTTAAAATACTGCTGAGAGATGAAAATGCTTCCCACTGTGAAATTTATCCTTTTATGACCAAATGTATTCACATATGAATACAGTTATTTCATTTAGAAATCCATTTTGAAATAACTCAGATCTCCGAAAAAGCCAGGTGTCCTTTGTAAGACTTTCTTTAGCTCTTTCTGGAGAGAATTATTAAGCGGAAAGTGACCTCAAGCTATGAAAACTCAAAACTTCAAACAGATCTACGAAGCCAATATTTGCATAAGAAGCAGTGAAAAAAATCTAAGCTATAATTTTCTGCCCCAATACATTCTAGTGGCTTTTAATTTTTTTTCTCATTTCACACACACACAAATTTAATTCACCCAAATTATTTCCAGCATTCCATCGTAAATTCTGTTAACTATTTTATTTGGAACAAATAGCCCACACATTTTATTTGATTTTTAATAGTTTTTGTTTAGTTACCGTTCACATTAGCAGTGGTGAAACCAATGCTGTTATGCTCAAATAACTTGGGGGTAGCCTTCATTCTTCATTCAAGCAGGGACATATTTGTATGGAAACTGAAACCTGGCTGCCTCCCAGAACCAGCAATTCAATTGTTGACCAAACTAAACCCCCAAAGTCATAGATGCCAAGAATCAAGTCTATTCCAATGTAAGGGGTGAGTTTATTTCAGGGAACTTTTCTCTAGGACCTGAAATGCCTCTTGGTGTTTCGTTTCTCTTCCTCGGTAGCACCTGTTAAAAAGATGTGCCAAAGTACAAGTATTTGAGAAGACAATAAATAGTGCCTTTCAAAGCCAAAAACTTGAGTTACTCTGCAACAGCTGGCAGTAGAATCAGTGATCTGAAAGCCATGTGAAGTGCTGAAATCTGCTTTACTGAGGAGAGTATACAGAGGCAGGACACTGATTAAAGGCCTTCTCGTAAGGCTAAATTTTACATTGAGGCTGAATAGGATGAATTTATTGCCATTCCATTAGTACTAATAACATGGAATTTGGGGAAAAATTATTTTTCTTTTCATGCTTATCCCAGGGTGGACTTCATTCCATCTTTTTATCTAAATTATAATTCAGTGGGAATAAATATCTTTTCCATATTTTTTAATTTTATATTTATTCTTAGATGAAAGCAAATATGCATTTGGGAAGTGCTTTCCTAATGAATGTATGTGTCTATTGTAGTTATTTGTCTTTACAAAAGTGTTCTGGCAAATCCATGAAGTTAACAGTCCTTACCAATAAATACAACTGATTATAGGTTTTTGAAGCTATAACAGACTTTTAAATCATTCTGTCCACTGATGTTGGAATTATTCTAATGTAACATCCATAGTAGCAGTGTATGGATAGGGCATGGTGACCAGGAAGGGCACAATTAAGACTCTGAATAACCTCTGCCTCATTAATTAGGATAACCCTATTTACGTATTGTTTGGGATTCATTGAGGGTATAAATAATTAGGTTATACTGAGTGCAGTTGTTAAGTAAAGTCCCTCTTGTAATTGTATCCCATCTCCAAGAGGTGTGCTATACACCATAATCTCCCGTGCCCTTAACTCCTACCCTCTCCTTGATCCCTCATTCCTCTACCCCACCCCTTATATTAGATCATCTACTGCCTTCATATTAGAATTGGGTACATCAGATTCTTGTCTCTCCATTCATGTGATGCTTCACTAAGAGTGTGCTCCACTTCCATCCAGGTTAATATAAAAGTTCTAAAATCTTCATCTTTTTCAATGACTGAATAGTATTCCATGGTGTACATATACCACAGACCATTAATCCATTCCTGGGTTGGTGGACATTTAGGTTGCTTCCACAGTTTGTCAATTATAAATTGAGCTGTGATAAACAGACAAGTACAAATATCTTTATGATAAAAGGATTTTCTTTCTTCTGGATAGATGCCTAGTAATGGTATTGCAGGATCAAATGGGAAGTCTAATTTGAGTTCTTTGAGGATTTTCCAGTCCCACTTCCAAAAATGTTGTATTAGTTTGCAGTCGCACCAGCAGTGTCAAAGTGTTCCCTTCTCTCCACATCCATGCTAGCGTCTGCAGCTTTGAGTCTTTGTGATGTGGGTCACAAGGGGTGAGGTGATATCACAGGATGGTTTTGAGTGCCTGTTTCACTCAGCTTTTATTGAAGGCTATTTTCACATTTAGCCAAGAGGGTAAGATGAGGAAGGGAATAAAACGTCAGCAGTTTTTATAAGTAAGCATGTTAGTTCTTATTTTACCTATAATCATTAACTTTAAGGGTCTGAGCAGCCTTGAGAAATCTGAAATCTGAGCCTTTGGTAGGAATGGCCTCTTGTCTGTGGTCACCCACACAGATCCCTTGGGGGGAGTTAGACCCCTCTAGTTTTTTTGTGGAACAGACACAGTGGCATCAGTTCTTCTCTGAAGAATTGATGGAAAGGAGGAATTTTCCCCTTATCTTTACCCAGGGCATTTCCCTCCATGGTTGGGATACAAGCACTCCTGCCCATATCTCAGTGCTGGAACTGTTCCCTTGATCTCTGCCCTGGCCATGATACAAATTCACGCATTGGGTATTTGTTTTGACTCTTGACTAAACAGGGATCAGCCTGGTTAATGTTCCTTCCCAGGCCTTGCACACAGTTTCTGTCATGGCCATTGTTCTTCAGAGTGCTTACAGACCCAGCATGAGTGATGCAAGATGCATCCCTTATAGGCCAGGCTTCCAATAAAAGCAGAAACTGCTCAGACAAGTAATTTAACTGTTAGTTTAAAAGTAAGCTAGCTAAACTGATTTTATTCTGCCTTGCTCAGCTTATTTACCTGTTTTTTCCCCTTTCTGGGGTGTTTTCCCTTGCAGACAGTGGGGTTTTCAGTTCCCATTCTCCTTGCAAATCAACACACTTTGAGAAGGAGGTATTATCATTTCCATGTCAACTCTTGAAAGAATCCAGGGTGTCTTGAGTTTATAAAGCTCACATGGAGTGAAAATGTATATTCTTGTATATATTAGTTACCCCAAAACTCATAATTTTTCCATTATAACACAACACATTGGAGGTAGACAAGGAATTGAGGATAGAAGAGTAGAGAGGATCAGGGAAGGGTTAGAAAAAACTTTCCAAGAAGTTGAGAATTAAGCTAAGTCTTTAGATATTGGCCAGGTTGAAAAGGTAAGCACTGTGGATGGAAAAGAAAACTCCCCAAATGGACCAGCACTTGGTGGTCATGGAAGCTTCCAACAATAATGTTGTCAACACAAAAATTATACAAAGGAAAGTTAAATAAGCAAGAAAGACTTAACTCGGGCTATTGAAATAATAGGAGGGAGAAACTGAACTCAACTGCATTGAAACAAAAGGCAGAGGTTTTTTTTTTTTTAATTAAATCATAGCTGTGTGCAACAATGCAATCATGGGGTACAGTGTGGTGTTTTGATATACAATTTGAGATATTTTCATCAAACTGGTTAACATAGCCTTCGTGTCATTTTCTTAGTTGTCATGTCAAGACATCTATCTTCTACTTTTAGAAAGAT
>CAUYTI010124450.1:0-15576 GCA_963575145.1 Galago senegalensis | reverse complement strand
GCCCGCCACAACGCCCGGCTATTTTTTTTGGTTGCAGCCGTCATTGTTGTTTGGCGGGTCCGGGCTGGGGATTCGAACCCGCCACCTTAGGTGTACGTGGCTGGCGCCTTAGCCGGTTGAGCTATAGGCGCCGAGCCAATTGAATTAGAATTTACTATGAAATTCCACTTTTAATACATTTCTTCAATGCATGATTGTTACTGGTCTGTCACTCAAATCTTGCAGTGATAATCAATTCTATTTTCTTTTAGAATATGGGAAGTAAATATTACTGCAAGAGAATATAAGATATATTTTTTAAAAATGGGTAAATATTTAATTTGTCTGCCTGCCCATTCAGTCAAATTCCACTGAAAAATCCTAAGTGGGCTCAATTATGTCATTGGACAGTAACAATCGTTTATTAGGGGACTAGAATTTTTATTCTTTTCTTTGTTGCTAAATTATTGTACAACATCAGGCAGATCCTTTTTTATCACTCAGTTTGGGAGTGATTGCTTATAATATTTAACCCCTTAATTTATGATTTCAGTGAGAAAATCTCGGGGGTTACCTTTGGTGAAGGTGAGGAATGAAAGTGGAATATGAGTAGGAAAGTAAATGAAACTCCCTTTTTTATTAAAACAAATTCCTGGGAAGAAGGTACCAGATCAATTACCTTCTGAAATAGTATAAGTACTCATTCAAATTAAAATGAGGAATTTTGTGGAATATTAGAAGTTGTTCTTGAATAACTTGTTCGGTCAAGTCTCCAAGTGAGTAATTAACAGATAATGCATCTGTTAAAATACATTCACTTTTGAAGTGAACATAGATGACCTTGAAGGTGTGCATTCAAATATATAATAACCATAGCTCACATTAAAGACCACCAATTGATGTCTTAAAGTTGTTAGAGGTGTTGTATCAAAAAATAAATATATAATGTGATTTATGAGTCAACACATTCATCAATTATCAACGGCTGTAAAATGTATTATTGTTTCTTGAACATTAATTTCTGGTACTGCTTCCTCATCTGTAATTCAGCTATCTCGTTATTTTAGTCACACTATCTATACATTTTAAAGCATCTTTATACTTCTTACAAACAATTGTGTATGTGTGTGTGGTATTTAAATAACTTTCAGAAATTTCTGGTGAAGACTCTGTGGAGCAGGCGTTGATGATTCCCCTCTTGCCAGAAGGGAGAGTGAAATTCAAGTTCTGATTATATGGGTGTCAAAGGTCATAGGGCAGAGCTGTTCATAGACTGTGGCCTGTTCACGCTGTCTTCAGGTGTGAGATGAAGGTAGTTTTCAGAGCACTGATTTTTTTTTTTTTTGCTGGGGCTGGGTTTGAATCACCACCTCCAGTATATGGGGCCAGCGCCCTATTCCTTGGAGCCACAGGCGCTGCCCTCAGAGCACTGATTTTAATGTCCTATGAGTAGTGAAAAGCATGAGAAATTTGGGTATCGATGCACGCACATATCTGGTTCTTTAATCAGTTTCCAGTAAGAAATGAAGGAAGGCGTAGCTGCAAGCAGTATTCTCTCATGGGCTGAGCTGAAGATGTTGAGAAAGAGTTTCAGTTCTGGGAGCATGACATCTTGAGTTCCAGTTACTCCTTCCGTTGAACTCTCTTATCTGTTGACTTTCTTTCCTGTCTTCCCTCTAACTGGGGATGGTTTCAAGCCTGGTCCTGATGGTCCGCTTGACTTAGTTTCTTTTGTTTGTTTGTTTTTTGTGGTGGTGGTTATTGACAATGTTTAATATAGCTGGCTTGGAACCTCATGTGTTCTTTTTACTGGTAACTCCCTATGACACCTAATATGATATGGGATGCTAATTGTTCAACTTTTGAGATCTAGCTTTATTGGTTGATAATGGGGAACAAAAGTTATTACAAAAAGCTCTCATTGGTATAATTAACATTTTAGGCATTGGAATGATCCAATAATAAGAAAACAAATAGACACCCATCATGTCTTTTGCTCTGCAGTCAGTAAACATTTATCTGCAAATATGTAGCAAAATACAGAATGGGAGTAGGTTAAATTTCAAGGATGAGGACAGGAGTCTGGGGACACCATCTCCTTGGAATCCCTGCAGGAGCCTCACCTTAATGTTTCCTTTTCCTCAAAGGAAGTCCATCAACTGAACCTGGAAAAAGCTGTGTGTCACTAAATCCTGGAAAAAATGCAAAATGGGAAAATCTGGAATGTGTTCAGAAACTAGGCTATATTTGCAAGAAGGGCAACAGTACTTTGAATTCTTTTGTTATTCCCTCAGGTAAGTGATCTGTTTGGTCTGAGGTGGGTAAGATACCAGCATTTAAAGATAAATAACATTTCAGCTTCATTGTAGCTGTTATGAAATGACTCCACAGATTTTATGGGGCAAACCATGAACCATAGGCCTGTGATATTTCTTTCTGTTGCTTACTACTACTGGTTTCTAGCCTTTCCTGTGTGTGCTGCACTGTTTGGGCAAGGTGCAAGCCTTTGACATCAATAAGAATTTTATCTTTGCAGCAGTTCTATGAAGTAGGAATTATCCTGTACATGCAATAGATGAAAAAAAAAAGATATTCAGAGGATACATAAAATATGCATACAGGACAAAACTGGAATCCATGCTAGGATAACTAATACCCTAAAGGGGTATTTTTATTATGTTCTCCCAGATCTGAGTTCCTATGAAGTGCAGTCTTCCACTAGTCTTCAGAGAATGGACTCAAATCTCCAAAAAGTAGTAATTGGATTTTACATATAGGTTAGACACCAGGGAATAAAATCAACTATGTTCTCCATTATCCTTTTATAGAAGAATTAAAGTGCTAAGGCAGAAATCAATTCTTTCTTCAAATTAACTAAACAAGTACTTTCTAAAAAAAATTTTTAGAATTTAGAAAAAAATTTAGAAATTAGTCTGTTTATGCAGGGTAAACAATGCCTTAAGTGGTTTCATTTATTTATTTATTTGCTGCTAAGGGAACCTGTCAGGTGGCATTCTTGACTTTTTTCTTCTTGATTTTGAAAGCAGTTTCATTGGGTTTTAAAAATATGCTTGACATAGCCAGAAAATTCAAAAGGTACAAAAACAATAACATAATAATGGTTTTCTATCACCTCTTAACCTCTCACACCCCATCCTTCTCCCTGGAAAATAATAGTTTCTGGGTGTGGATCCTTATTTTGTTATTCTGTGAATATATAAACAATATATTTAATTTTATAATTAATATAAAATTATTATATTTAAATTATATAATTATTTTTGCCTGTTTACTACAATGACAGTATACCATGCATATAACCGTGACCCTAAGTTTCCCACTAACAACTCTGTACATCATTCCATGAAGTACAAAAATAGCTTCTGTGTTCACTTTCACGGCTGCCCAACATCCATTACAGGAAGAGAACTTTGGTTTTTTTTTTTTTTTCCAGCCAGTCCTCTGTTAATGGACTTTGGTTTACTTCTAGTCTTTTATTACTACCAATAATTCTGAAGTGAATAACTTTATATACATGTCATCTCATGAATGTGCTAATTCCTACACGTGGACTTGCTGGATTCGGAAGTAGGTGTGTTTGCAATTTTAATGGACAGGGATCTAGCCAAGATCTCTAATGGATATTGGTGAGGGTCCTGGTATTGGATTTGATTATACTTTGAAGGCCCTCTATAAGGATGCTGGATACTTTCAGGATAAGCCAAATTATTTTTTATTTCACCTCCTCCGTTCCTCATGTAGGAAAAATAGTATAAATTCTTTCTTTTTGGAAGAGCTCATACAAGTCTCTTTTTAAGACACTGAATTCCCCTCTTTGGGGAAGAGGAGAGAATGCTTATTGTACAGTTTCTCTGGGAGAGGAGGGAGAATTCTGTAACTTGGCCTTATTGGTCTGTCTGTGAATCTTAGGTTCCTCGTCTATAAGACAGAAGTTTTAATACCTCTTCTTCCTGTGAAATCTTGCTAATATTTTCAAGCACTCCTCAAATTCTCTGCTATGCCTCCCTTGTCTCCCTCACTAACCCCCACTTGACGGTGGTTTCTGAACATCTCTATACTTCCTGGATTAATTGCTCCAATCTTATCTGTAAACTGAAATAAACTGCGGCTTGGAAAAGTATATAAGAGATCAGATCATGCAAAGTACATGATCAGGACCCTTGGACAAGAATTCAGCCTTATACCCTGTTAGTCCTTGAGATACTGCCCTGTTTGTCAATAATTTCCAGGTCTCTAGGGCTGTACTATCTGGTTTGGCAGCCACTAACCACACGTGGGCAGTGAGCACGTGAGATGTGGCCAGCTCGAATCAAGACAGGCTGCACGTGTTAAATACATGTTAGATTCCCAAGACTTAGTGCAAGAAAAAAATGTAAAATTTCTCATTTTTGATGGATTCCATGTTGAAATGATAATATTTGAGCTATAGAATCTAAAATGAAATGTGTTATTTAAAGTGAAGTCAACCTGTTTCTTTTTACTTTTATTGACAATGGCTACTACCTAATTTTAAATTCTGTATGTGGCTCACATTTGTAGCTTGCATTCTATTTCTGTTGCCCCATGCTGCCCCAGAGGAACAAATAAATTTTTGTGGCTGCCTCAGGGAACTCCCCTCCATTTCACTTGCATTGGTGGTTTTTTTGCTTTAAAATATTTTTAAAGTTCATCTGTTCAGTTTTTTTTCCTTTTTTTTTAAAATTAAATCATAGCTGAGTACATTGATGCATTTATGGGGTACAATGTGCTGGTTTTACATACGATTTGCAATACAACAAACTGGTTAACATAGCCTTCACCGCACTTTCTTAATTATTGCGTTATGACATTTATACTCTTCACTTACTAGATTTGACATGTACCCTTGTGAAATGCACCACACTTACGGTGTTCATTTTTTGAAGCACTTGGCATTGGCTGACATTTTCATCTTCCTAAGTAGCAAAATTAGAATAACCCACCAGAGGGCTCTAGAGCCATACTAATGTAACTCTTCTCTCCTCTCTCCTCTCCTCTTCTCTTTTCCTTCCTTTTCTTTACTTCCCTTTTCTCCCCTTCCTTCCCTTCTCTTCCTTCTTTCGCCACTGGAAACATACAGAACTCAAGCGTACTGAGGAAATATAATTTTTTAAAAATATGCATTTGTCTATGATAATACCTAATCCAGTGTTTGGGCATTATGAGTGACTACTCTTTATTTGAATCACTACTATGCATAGAATCCTGGGCTTAAACTTCAGATACTCTCTGCCTTTAAGGGATAATGGGACTAATTTGTTAAAACAATAACAAAGACAGTTCCCCTCTATTGAAGACTTACTCAGGCAGCCATTTGAGAACATTTAATGGCAAGCTTAAGTAAATATGTAAATTGACTTTCATTTGGTAATACAGACCCTCTCTAAACAAAGTATTTTGCTGAATGTTAATAACAAACTGCTGTATTTCAAATACAACTTCAATTCTTTTTCTTGGCAAACACTCGATATACCTGTTTAGACCCTATGCCAGGTTCAAGGGCATATAGTATAAGTAAGTGAGTCTTCCACCTTCAAATATCTTTACTGTTACCTTCCTCAGCTCATTATCATTACAGTAAATTTTTGCAATGTCTGATCAGGATTATGGAATTTGATATTAATATTAGTAACAATAATGAGGATATTGACCCTTGGCTTAATAAATAATAATTGTGTGGTGTTTGTAATTTATAAGCACATTATTCTTTTCCAGTTCAGAAGAACACAGAGTGGGTAATTTGACATTAGTATGAGTTTTAATGTTATTTATAAATTTCTTTTGCACATATGGATACTTTGATTCATGTGATGTGACTTGGTTAAGATCACACAACTTGTGGCATATTCAGGTTTTACTGCAAAAACATCTGAATCAGAGCCTTCCCCTAGCTACAAGAGCACATGCCATTTTGGGAGAATAATTAATAGCAGTGGATCCCTTCCAAGGCACAGGAGGGGATCCAAGGCTTGGGGTGCTATGGTTGCAGTGGCTCTGGCCCTATCCCCGACCCATTCCACTGCCTGTCCACACTGACCTGTCTCACAGTTGCTTATGAGTATCACCTACCCTTTGAAGAGTGACAGGATCCCCAATATCCACAGAATAAGGGCAAATTAAAACCTGCTAGGTGCTGTATTATCTATCAAACCTTTAACAGTACGTAATAGATGCTTAGTACAGATTCACTGATAAGATGTAGATAAAAATACAGTCTGTTGTACCTTAGTGTGGTCTTGTGGGTAGTTTTGCTTTCTTTTAGTCTAAAACCAAAGTAGAATATGTCTAATCTATTTGTTGTGAATATATAGTATTTGCCAGTATTTGCTTAAGAACTATGAACTTGTTTCATATACAGAATGATAATAACTATGGTTATCATTCTAAACACATCTTCTCTTTTAAATGTTTTATGAACTTCTTCTTTTTTCTTTTTTTCTAGAAAGTGATGTGCCTACTAACTGTCCTTCTCACTGGTGGCCCTACGCGGGATACTGTTACAAGATTCACAGAGAGGAGAAGAAAATCCAGAGAGATGCCCTGATTGCATGTAGGAAGGAAGGCGGTGATCTCGCAAGTGTCCACAGCATCGAAGAATTTGACTTTATTTTCTCCCAGCTAGGATATGGTGAGGAATGTTACACTGCTCACATGCTGGAGACTGGTCTTGAGAGCTCCTCTGGCCAAACCGCCACCCCCCAATCTCTTTAAAATTTAATCATACATGAACAATTAAGCAATTTAATAAATATAACATCGATTCATACCTACAATGTAAAAATTGATAGCAATTTAAAGAATTCTTATCACTAAAAGATAATCCAGTTTATCTTCTTTTAACATGTAGTCGGTTTATGGATAGATTTTAAATATTATCTTTCTATAAATTATCTAGATTCAGAGCAGTCTATCTTTAAACTTGTCAACATTATTTAATTCTTTGGAATTTTTTGTGTGTGTGTGCATATGTTTGTGTATTTTCTTTTTTTTTTTAGGTACAAATTTTATCTCACAAGAAAGGTCTCTCTTTTTTTGAGACAGCATCTCACTTGGTCACCCTTTGTAGAGTGTTCTGGCATCCTAGCTCACAGCAACTTCTAACTCTCAGCAATTCTCTTCCCCCAGCCTCCCAAGTAGCTGGGATGATTATTGCCCTCCGCAATGCCCAACTATTTTATAGAGACAGGGGTCTCGCTCTTGCTCAGGCTGGTTTTGAACTCATGAGCTTAAGAAAGCCACCCGCCTTAGCCTCCCAGAGTGCTGGAATTACAGGCATGAGCCACTGCACCCAGCTAGGAAAGTCACTTAATGAACCATCTCACACTTTGGATTTTCTTTTCTTATGAAACTAGCTAACATGGTGAAAGAAAGGGATTTTCTGTCATTTTTTTTTGTAGTGGTTAGGTGTTGGTATAAACCATTTAAAGAAATGATTATCATTTTCATGTTGCACAGATGAGGCTTCTAAATGATAGCTGTGCCTGTTCTTCCCTTCCCCCCAGCAAAACAAGAGGAAATGGATGGTGCTGATGGTGGTGACAGCACCCTGCCCCATAGTGCCGGGAAACTGACAGGGTTGGGGGAGCAGCAATTAACAAATAGATTAGGATAAAATACAGCACCAGCAGAGAAAGACTTAAATGGCTCCTAAAACACTACTGCTCCCAGCCCCTGTGCCAAAGGGAATTCATCTTCCTCTGTTAACCTCATTTATCATTATAGGCCATTACAATAGCCCACTGTAGCCTGTTAATCATTTGTGGATAATTCTTTACCTACCTAGCCTAGAAAATTCAGGCTAAAAGATAATAATGGAATCAAAACTATGGATGAATAACAGTTACTTAAGTTTATCATGACACTTATAATAGCTAGTAAAATTTGCCAGTGAATCAAAGGAAAAGAGATGAATCAAGGTTTTATAGAACTAAGGTGCAAATTTTGTTCTCCTTTCTATAATGTAATGTATTAATAGAACCAACTGATATTTGAAATATTTTCAACACACTGGTTAGCATAGCCTTCATGGCATTTTCTTCGTTATTGTGTTAAGACATTTATATTCTGCATTTAGAAAGATTCACATGTACCCTTGTAAGATGGACCATAGGTGTGGTCCTACCCATCACCCTCCCACCACCCATCCTCCTAAAATCAGCACATTATACCCCATGACTGCATGATTTAATAAAAAAAAAAAGAAGAAGAAGAAACTGATATTTTTATTGCCATAATTATTTTGGGAAGTTAGGATGGCCAGAATTGATTTTAAATTCTGCTTGAAAATTTTCAAATGAATGAGAAAAGCCATTAAAAAATACTACTAAGGATTTATTTATTTAAAATAATAAAATAATATTCAAAAAGTAAAGGTATAAAGTTAATATTATTGCTTTTAGGACAAAAGCCTAACCTTATTTAGCTGAGATCATATCTTTTATATTAATCATGGAAATATACTTCAAGGGGGCACATAGGGAACTGCCCATATAAGTTATAACTATACCAACTAACTTGTTATGACTTCCCCAACTGGGTTATCAAACTCATTTTCACAACTTTACACTCGCATATTATATATTTTTGTAGGATCAAGATTGAATTCAGGAATTGCAAGGGGGAGAATAGATTAGCAAGAAGAACATTGACAGAAAAACTCTTAATACTTGAATTTTTTTCTTTATTTCAGGTTAATGTGAGGGTACAAATACCTAGGTTATAATATTTGCATTTGTGAGGGTGAGTGCCTCTTGTAACTGTGCTCCCACTTAATGGGCATAATGTAAGGGCATATGGCACACCTCTTAATACTTCATTATAATTGTGGGACTTGGGTGGTCCCCAATTTTTCACTGGTCTTCAACTAAAATCCTCAAAGGGTACATGAGGTCCCTGGGAAGCCTGTACTTGTTGCTTAAAAGATCATGATCTGTCAAATCAAATGAAAGGAAAGGGGGACCATCTTGGCAATGTCATTTTCAACCCATGGTACTGGAAACATCTGCTGGGACTGGCAGGAGGCCAGACTGGGACTTCTCCAAAAGCAAAATTGAATGACAACTTTTAGGAGGAAGAGACTAAACCACTTAGATAAATTCTTACATAGTGTATATTTTCCTCCTTTTCTGGGCTCTATCTTTACCATCCTTTGGCAAGTAATTTTATTTTACCATTCAGAGATAGTACGTCCAACATTTGTGATAGAATTCCTCATTGTGCAAATTAGATAATTGGGTACTCTGAATTTTTAAATTTTGAAGGATTTATTTTTCAGCTTTGAAATCGCATGCGTTCAAGCATTTCAGTTGTGTCTTGTTTCTGTTCTGATATTTAGAATTTTTTCAGAATAACTACTCATAAAATCAATAATGTCCTCAACAGATTTCAAAACAAAATAATCACATTTTAAATCCATATTGGTTGCTTTGGTTTTAACCTCATTTGTTATTTGAGTTTTTCTGGTGTTTCATGACATCTTATGGTAAAAATAATTACAGATTCACTTTTATTTATAGAATAATAAATAAGTAGCAAAGGTCAGGAGCCAGCCTGACTTCTCATTTTATATTTCTCTCACTGTATAGATAAATTTCACTTCTAGTGTAGTGATCAATTCTTTAATAGAAGCAACTAGAATATTCTTTCTTTCTTTCTTTTATTGTTGGGCATTTATTGAGGGTACATGGAACCAGGTTACATTGATTGCATTTGTTAGGTCAAGTCCCCCTTTGTGTCCCATCCCCAAAAGGTGTGTCCCCCACCAGCCTCCCTCCTTCCCTCTCTCTGCTCTTCCAACTCCCTCCCTCCTTCCAACAACAGTGGCTCTAAATTTTTGTTATTTTCAGTCACTTGTAAGATTTAAGAGTAGGCAAATAGATTTGTGTAAACAGGCTATTGTATTTCTAACAACATGATTGCAGTTGGCATGGTGAATTGAAAAAGTGGCTTCACATAGTAGGGAGTAATAATAGAGCTACCTCCATTTCACTTGTCAGCTCCCAGGAGATGTAACTTGTAATAGAGCAACTGAAGAATACAGTCAGATTCACAATGTAAAGAATACATACACAACCTAAAACAGACAGCATAAATCAGAGTTGGCATATAAATCTACAGCATTATAGACTGAGGTTAATACTCCAGAGGATTATCCTTTGTGACAGTGATGATTGCAAGGGAGCAGAGTGCTATTGATAAAGCAGAGAGCCTTCCTTTCCTGCTACTCTCCTGACCCGTGGACAGCAACCTTTGTATATCCTACCTTTGTGGTTTTCTTCCTGTTTAGAGTCAAGTGATGAGCTGTGGATTGGCTTAAATGACATCAAGATTCAAATGTACTTTGAGTGGAGTGATGGGACCCCTGTAACATTCACCAAATGGCTTCGTGGAGAACCAAGCCATGAGAACAACCGGCAGGAGGACTGTGTTGTGATGAAAGGCAAGGTGAGGCCACTCGCACTGCTGGTGTTTAGTAAAACCATTGGGGGCTTTTCCTTCATCCCACTCAATGACATATATTTGTTTAGATTCGTTTTATTCTAGGTAAATTGATACGGATCAAAGTTAAACCAAAATTCAGATTCAATTTCTTAAATCTTGCCAAATTATCTAGCAAAGTCAAATTTTCAAGAGGAACCACAAAGACAGTGGATGGAGACTTTTGGTTAAAGGACGATATTGACCAATAATGGATTCACATGATAACTTTGGTTCTATTTGGTTGCTCTGAGTAGACGCAGACCTAGTTAGAACGATTCTGGTTCCGCACCTGGAGTCTGTCCTTGAAAAGCTACATTTGTTTATTTCATGTTACATGGAAGTGTCATGTGAAATGATGGCAGCCGTGATTGAAGTATGACCTTAGCGATTGAAGACTATCATCACATTATCTTTTGTTCATGGACAGTAGATACGGTTTTGCTTTGTGACTTATTCCCTCATTTACAAAATGGGCATAATAATGATACCCAGATCACCTGTGAATATGAGTTATATGAGTATTAAAGGAGCTGATGCATATATTGTGGACAGTTCTGGCCAATTTTACTATTCAATCAACATTAGCTGCTATTTTTGTCACTGTGGTCTTTTTTATTGTGGTTGATGGAAAGTTTAAGAAAAGAATATGTGTTAAGTATCCGGAAGAAACCAGAGAGGATTTGGGAAGGAGTTGAAAAGACAGGTTAGCTGAAAGGGCTAGAGTCAGAAGGGGCAAGTAGAAACATCAATTAGCACTGAAGGTTAAGAAACAGGAATTATCTCAGGAGCTGAAAGACTAAACTTGCAATTTATTAAGTATTGCTCCAACTGGAGGCTTGGGCACCAGATTGTGGTGAGTTGAGACCTGATGAGAGACGAGGAATTATAGACATTTTTCTAGACATTTGGCAGTTAAGTGAAGGAAAGAAGAGGTAACATTAGCATGAGATTTCTAGAAGGCTCCACCTTCCACTTTGTTTCAGAAAGTGGAAGGTGGAGCCTTAGACCTGGGAGAACATTTGTTTGTTGAAATTAGAAGAAGGAAGGAAAGATGACTTTGGTTTCAGGTTTGTTTTCAAGTTCAGAGCACTGGGCAAGGGAGTTGTTTCTGGATGGTTTCCATGCATTTGGGTTTAATTGAAGATAGAACTGAGTGCTCAGAGAATGCAGCTTGCAAACCTCCTGTGAGCACTGTCAGCTAAGGACTTACAAGCATTTTTAGTTTCTTTCTGGATCACTCTAAACAGTAGCTTGAATTTCTAGGATATAAAATCATATGAGGGTTGCCATCTCTTTTTACATCTTTGTAGCCATAGTCAAATGTACTATTTACATGTAAAACATCAATTTCTTTTCTTTTCCTTTCTGCAGCGGTCATTTTGTGCTAATAACCTCAAATCTTCATTTTCTTTCTCTGAGGCCCAATTATAAGAAAATAGCATCTATGTCCCCAAACTGGTGATCCTTTATTTTTTTTCTCTACCCTCTCTGAAGGATGGGTACTGGGCAGATCGAGCCTGCGAGCGGCCTCTGGACTACATCTGTAAGATGAAATCACAAATCCAAGGTTCAGGAATAGTGGAAGTTGAACAAGGCTGCCGGAAAGTGAGTACAGAATGTAGGCGGTGGTTTCACATCAGCAGATATTCTTTGATACAGTTGGTTTTATTTTTACATGTGAAAGCGCTTTGTTATCTCAATTGCCAAATGTTTCAGCTGTGTCTAAACCTTGAATGGTTTATTATCAGTGTTTGTTTGTTAACACCATTCTCCCTTCACTTTTCTTTGGGAATTCTCTATAGTTAATACCTCCTTTTGGAATGTCGTGGGAATCAGAAGACAGGGAACAGGGTGTTAAGATCACACATCCACTAGCGTGTGGTAGAACTGACCAGATGAAGGCAGGTTACAAGAGACTGTGTTTACAGGTTACAAGGAATGTTTATTATTTCACAAAGTTACAGTAATATACCATCTCTTGTGTATGTACACGATTAGGCAAAGAATGCGTAAGTGTTCTGGTGATGTATCAAAGTACACTGGTGTAGGGGCAGGAGACCAGGATTCTAGCCTTACTGCTCTTGACCATAAGAAAGCAGTATGGCTTCTCTGGGCTAAAGTTTCCAGAATGTAAAAATTAGAAGAGGAATTTGGACAATCGCTAAGCTCCTTCATCTCTTTAGGAGATGATCCTATGGATTGTCAGGAATATTTCTAGAAGATAACTTCAAGTAGTCAATAGCAAACTATCCTTAGTCTTTTCCCCCCATTTCATAATATTTCTGAATTGCTTCAGTCTGGTGGGGATTCTCTTTAGTAGATCACAGCAATCAGAGGCAGGAAACCCAGACTCCAACTGGGACCCACAGTACTTGGTTAAACTGAATAGTCACAGGAGCCTTTTCCTGTTGAGCTTTAGTCTCATCTGCATGACAGCAGCCCCTCCCTGCAGGCCTTCCCCCCCCCCCCCCCGTTTTTTTGTCTTTTGAGATGAAGTTTCACTCTGTCTCCCTGGGTCGGGTGTCATTATACCTCACAGCAACCTCAAATTCTTGGTCTTGAGTGATCCTCTGTCCTCAGCCGCCCAAGCAGCTGGGACTACAGGTGTCTGGCGTGATAGTTTTTCTGTTTTTAGAAGAGATGAGGGTCTCCTTCTTGCTCAGGCTGGTTTTGAACTCCTGAGCTCCAGGGATCTACCCACTTTAGCTTCCCAGAGTGCTAGGATTACAAGCATGTAATCCTATGCTTATGCACCCACCCTTCCCACCCTCCCCATGAGTCTTATACTTCTCTGAGAATAAAGAAAATGGTCTTTGCAAAATAAGTTTTTAAAAGCATAAAGAAACTGAAAACCCAGGGGTTATGGTTATCATTGTCCTGTTTGATTGGAGACTGGCTCATCTTCCTCTTGTGTTCTTTCTCACTTCTCTTGAGTAAAAATGAAGTAGAAACTATTTTCTTTCTAAGAGTTTGATGTGGTCTCACCATCCTGTAACAAACTCTAGAAGGTGGAACATTCTTCTATGGGACTATATAAATAAACCATAAAGAAAAATGGAGCAGCTAGCAGAAAATCACAGCATGTTACAGAGATGAAGGAGCTTAGTGATTGTCCAAATTCCTCTTCTAATTTTTGCATTCTGGAAACTTTAGCCTGGAGAAGCCATATAGCTTTCTTATAGCCAAGAGCAGTAAGGCTAGAATCCTGGTCTCCTGACTCTAAACCAGTGTACTTTGATTCATTACCAAAAAACTTATGTTTTCTTTGCCTAATGGTATACCAACACAAGAGATTGTATATTATTGTAACTTTCTAAAGTAATACAGTCCTTAAGTTTTTATTACTTTGACGTAATCAATCTAAGTATTTTTTGGAGACAGAGTCTCACTTTATCGCCCTCAGTAGAGTGCTGTAGCATCACAGCTCACAGCAATCTCCAGCTCTTTGGCCTAGGCAATTCTCTTGCCTCAGCCTCCCAAGTAGCTGGAACCACAGGTGCCTGCCCCAACGCCCAGCTATTTTTTGTTTCAGTTTGGCCAAGGCTGGGTTTGAACCCACCACCCTCAGCATATGGGGCCTGCACCCTACTCACTGAACCACAGGCACTGCCCTCAATCTAAGGTTTTTAATCTTTTTCTATTTACCACATATTGTAGTCTTGATAATAATCCCATTTTATCATTAGGATGGTTAGAATAACAACAGGAGAATAATAGCAACTCTTTATGAAGATGGTTATTATTATCTTTTAATAAATTAGAAAGATATATAGTACTGATTAGAAATAAAAGGAAACTGAAGCATAGATAGATTAAATAATGTGGCCAATTTAAAAACACCTGCTCTAGGTAGAGACTTTTTCAAAGGAGTAGGAAGATTAGAAAAAAAAATCCACTTACCAGCAGTGGAAGGTAACAAGGTACTTGGTGGTGGTGGTGGAGCTGGGGTATCTTTCTGATGAGTCAAAACCAATTGTCTGTTGTGAGGCAGATCTGGGCTTCAGTTTTCAATTCAGTGTTATGGGATACCTGTCAGATGTACATGTAAATCCTCATTATAAACAAGTTCTGTCATCCAGGCTGTGGGAACCTCAGAGATGAGTGTCCAACTGAAAATTACAAAGTACACCACCAGGATCTTCAGTTGGAGAATTTAATAGATACAACATTAAAATAAGTGTGTTTTTAAATGGTTACAGAAAGAAAAGATGGACTTGAAACCATGGATCAGCCACCAGGGTTTATGCAGGGTTTTAATTAGGATGCAATCTAAAATATTTTTCATTTCTGCTAAAATTTTTTTGAACCATGAAGTATTTCAGAGTGTGTGTACATGCATGTGTGTGTTAGCAGCAGTGAGAATTTGGGTGGTAATGATTTTTGGTAGTAGAGTTTTGTTTTCTAATTTCTAAGTATTTAGGAAGATATTATTGATTTTACTTTCTCTGTATTATGATCATGTAACTTTATTTTTCATTTTTGTTGAGATTTTCTTTATGGCCTAGTTCATAGTAAATGTCTATAAATATTCCATGTTGCTTCAGTGGAATGTTCTTTGATTATTGGGTACAGGGTCTTTCTATACGGAATAGATAAAATTTGGCAATTACATTAGGCAGATATTCTACATTCTTAAGAATTTTGTCAGCTTTACACAATATATGCCTTGTAATTCTGTCAACTTTTGCTTTATATAATTTGAGGCTGTGTTGTTATATCATTCTGATGAATCATTGCTTTAATTATTATTCATTACTTTCTTCATTCCCTAATGATGCCTTTCTTACCATCACATTTATTTTATCTAATATTAATATAGCCATGTCATGTGGTTTTAGAAATGTCCCTTGTAACCATGTGTCTGACTTTTTATTTTTAGTCTAATTTAAGAATCTCTGGCTTTTAACTAACAAATGAATTTAAATTTGTTTTGCAACTGATGATACCTTTGGAATGATTTCTCCCATCTTTATCCTATTTTCCCTCTCCTATGGGTTTGGGAATTGTATCTTCTACTACTTTTTTTAAGTAGTTCTCGCTCTCTCTTTCTATATATATATATATATATATATATATATA
>CAUYTI010124448.1:0-16311 GCA_963575145.1 Galago senegalensis | reverse complement strand
AATCTTTCTAAGAGCAGAATGTGAACGTTTTAAAATGATAACTAAGAAAATGACACGAAGGCTATGTTAACCAGTTTGATGGAAGTGTTTCAGATTGTGTGTGAAAACCCCACACTGTACCCCAGAAGTGCATTAATGTACTTAGTTACCATGCAATAATTTTTTTAAAAAAGTTATTGTCATAGCATCACTTATGAAAACTGGGAGGCATCCTAGTTCTCAATTGATAGCAATTTTGGCATATGCAAATCAAAAAATAGTAAAAAATATATTTATAACATAAATGGTAAAATGTATGTAGTAGATCAGAAACTGGAAAAGCAATGTTCAAATTAACTTAGAGAACATTAATCATCATTAGAGCAGTAGGCTTTACATACAAATAATGATCTATAAATATAACAATATTGAAATAAATATGGTGATTAAAAAGGAGAAAGAAAAAATAACAGGTGCAAAGCGTGATTTGTTTTAACCAATTTATATGCTCACCATTGTGCTTCTCGGACAGATAGAATCCTTTTTTTTTTAATAAACATAGGAGAATGAGTTCTTCTCTCCTGTTATAAAGATATCTTATTTGGACAAAAATATTACACCTCTAATTATCACTCAACTTGTTCAATTCATTGAGAAGTTAGGTTTTCACTCTGTGAATTATTTTTCTAGTTTTTCTGTGGTTTAAAAAATGAATAAGAGACACTCCTATCCTTTCCGTCACCGAGCCAACACGAATCAGCAGGATATTTAATTCTTTTATACCTGAATTTGACCTGACTCCCAAACACTTTTGACTATGAATAAGAAACAAAGATACCCACAATCCAAGGCATGCTTCACTATGGGTATTAATTTATAATAAAATAAATTAATGCTTTACTCTATAAAGCAATTATAAAATTGAAGATGACAACCATTTACATGTATGTAAATGGTCTGTAGTATCTTTTGAGACGAAATCACTGCTCATCTAGTGAGAACTAGTTTCACTGCTACCATAAAGTGTCTATATATGAAATGTTCTAAGTAAAACCTGAATCATTTGTAGTGACGCCCTGATCTAAATATTAAAAACAATATTTACCCCTTGTCCCCCATTAATCTGATGAGTTTTCTATTTCTGTGAAACTATTTCTTTTAAATTCACTCATAGAAAGTCACAATTATGATGTATTAAAAGACAATTGTGATGAAAGTTCTATTTTTGTATGTTTTTCTCCTTTTTCCTTTTTTCAAAGATAACCAAATTCAGGAAGACAATTGGAAAATCAGATACCACCACTGTAATCATTACGTCCAAGTGTTCATAATATTTCCACCTGTGCTGCTTTCTGTGGGCTCATTCAGACTAGAACTGCTGAAAGCAGAAATCTGAATTCTGCTTTGAGAGCCAGTGATGGGAAATGACATCAAATTTGTTTTAAATTTGTCTTCTCTCTTATTTCTCCTCTTACCATGTAGAGACGTGATGAAATGTTTTCTTTGATCTTGAACTTGCTCATGGGTATCTGCTTTCAGTCGTGCCATTCTATAATAAATAACACAAATATTCATTTATCTAGCATAAGAGGACAAACCTTATTCACAGCAGTCACTGTTTATTGCTACTTTTATTAAAATCGTATCTCTAAGCGTGACAGTGCTATTGTTCCTACTAATTATTTTATGTTGAATGCATTTTTAATGATTCCAGACTTTTCTTCGAAACAGATGTTCCTCGAACAGTTTTCACTTGTTTTTTTCTGGTGTTAGAGTGCTTAAATAAGTTGGCACCAATTTGTTAGGTTATAAAACTGGGTACTTTGCTGGAACCAATTTTATATTAGCATAAAACTTGAGCACACTGGGCCCTGAGTGTTTCCCCACGGAAAGGAAGTAGCCCTTCTTACCGTTTTATTGCTTCATTCATCAGTGTTTTATTTGCAAATTGCACTTCCTTTTGGTGCATGTCTTTTGCTATGTTAATAAGCTACAAGCCAGTGTTGCCCAAGAATTGTGTAGCCCTTCAGGGTTAATTTCAAAAGCAAAGTAATTCAATTCCCCAGCAATTCCCTGGAAAAGATAAGTACAGGACAAGATTAGTACAGACATAAAAGCCAGCCTTAAATATTCCTTCTGAGGTAGCTACTCACACATTTATCTCCACCCTTAAACCTTAATTACAGAGAATGTTGGAAGTAATGTCAATGTCATCCCTTGCACTTGTTGCCATAGGCCCCGCTGGGCATCCTTGTGAGCATCCAAGTCGGTTCTGCACCTCCTAGGTGAGAGAATTGCTTACCTGTTCAGAGTAATTACTGACCATTATCAATTTTTTGTCTTAGAAGCAATTACGGGTCTCATAAAAGTCCATGATATTGATGAAAAATGCTCCTGTTCTGCGCTCTTTTAATACCATATCAATTTTTCACAATTAAATTTAACACTATCTTTTCTTTCCTCTTTCCCTCTCTTACATGATAAGTAAAGTGGGTTTATTAAGGCAAAAGAAATATTATACTCCTTGGAAGTTTTAGAAAATGAAGGGAGAGGCATTCGCCCTTTGCTCTGCGGTCTCCCATGATTGCAAATGTATCACAAATAGAGGCCAGACACTGGAAATAACTTGGTTCTGTGTCATCTTGTATTATTATTACGTGAACACAGCCTTTAAAAGTAGGGGAGGAAGGGACATTTCATTAACTAAGCACTATTTTTCTTATACTGTGAAGTGGTGCTATTTTGTGTGTATGTTGAAATCAAAGCAATTTTCCTTGAGGACAGAGAGCCGAGCTCTACAGATAATGGGGAAAAACTTTCACACTTCCACAAGTTACAATTTCTCTTCAAGTCAGATTGAAATACCCATGAGAATATACTTTGGTTGAATAAAATATTAATACGTCATAAGAAGATGCACCGTCTCCCCTCCTCGTCGACTGATGATCTAATCATATGATTTTCAGGACAATGGTATCGGTGCAATTTGATACGCTCGTTGTTATAGATGTAGTGTCACAAACCTTTCATGAAGAAATTGCCTCCTTTTCTCCTATTCTTTAACAATATGTTATGCAAATAATTAAACCACATTATCAGGTCTCTGAGGATAGACATATTACTCTGAAACGCTATTAAAGTTAGAGGTTCTGTGTCCTTAAACTGAGCTGTGTGCTATTAAGCTATTAGACTTTTATCACAAAAATTGGTATTGAAAAAATTATTTTCAGAGCCTAGTCCATTAAATATGAAATGGCCAATTTCAAATCCAAAGTTGAGTGAGTGTACTACATCTCAAACAAGAAGCCATATAATTAATCAAAAATGGACCTAAGCTATCGACACAGCTTTGCCATCCAATGGTAGCCGGTCTGTGCCTGCAGCAAAGAGGCCTGGAGAGTGAGTGGTGATGAGATCACAAAAGGCATGGTGCACAGCTTGCTTAGAATTTAGCACTTTTTTTTTTTTTACAAAAAGTGGTCCAAAGCCTGTAAAAAGTGGAAGTCAGTTGGTGCAAGGTCTGGGGAATATGGAAAATGATCATTTCCACATCCGCTTTTCATAGATTCTGCAGTGGTTCAAGGATGGAACTCATATTCAAAAATAACAAGAACTTTTGACTTATCAGTGGAGTCCCAAATGTTGCTCTAAAAAATTTGAGAAAATAATCACAAGGCAAAACATGCGTTTGAAAGAATGAGGATGTACTTTCACAATAAAAGTGAAGCAACAAGTATCAAAGGGAAGATTAGAGGTATCAACTGTCAACTTTAGCACTTAAGGAAATTGGACATTTCCTACTGATCCGAAGTTTTACCATGAAATCTTTAAAATATACACAAACTGTTTTCTATCTATCACAATTCTAATGATATTTGTTTAATAAAGAAAATACAAGAAATGTGGTTGATAATCTTTAGAACTCTTGTAAATAAAGTTGGAATCCCTGTGTTGTGTGCAATTGCAGGAACAGCTAATTTGTGTATTTGTGTAGAGAGAATACCCACACAAACTGGACTCAGTCTGCTGAGCAAATATTATCCTTATTTTTGGTAAGTTAATCTTCTTTTAAGATAACTACTTCAGTTTTCTTTATTTATGAAAATTGCAGGTGATTATTCTTACTGTATAACCAATATTAAGTCTTTTGCTATGTAGAAATAAGTCCCAGATACATGCTCTAATAACTTAATTAGTATAAGCAGTATGCATGGAATGATATAATTTGGACATATAATTAAGTAAAAGTAAAATACATAATTAATGAAAATCCAGAATGTCTATATTTATACTTTACTTTTAGCAGCAATCGTAACTTGATACACTACTTTTATAAATACATATATACAAGTTTTAGAAGTCTTATATTTTGGACACTAATTAAGCACTTAATGACTTTAATCATCAAAGCTATTTTTCAAAGTCCCTGGTAGGAAAACAAATTTGTTTTTTTTTATTATATAAAAATACTCCTGAGCAAGAATCCATTAGTGTAATATTTCATTTTCATGAACATAATAGTCCATCGAGAATAGTTAGATTTTACTTTCCTATTTATTAGTCTTAATTACAAATGCTATAATTAAGCATCTATATTTATGTAATCAAATATAATGTAATCAAATATTTTCAAAAAATTCTTTAAAATGTATTTAGTAAATCCATCACAGTTTTAATAAACAATTTTTCATGTAAAAAAATAATAAATCATAGTCTTCACCAAATATTCCAGACTTCTTCAACACCCACTATTTAATTCCCTGTATCCGTGCACGCATCAGCGAGTAACCCTGGATAAAGTTTTATGCCACGCTTTCTAGTGCCGCGCTGAACTGAATGGGCTTGCTAGGTGACCACAGTTTTGCCCATTGCACCATATTTTGTGCTGCTGTAACAGAACACTTGTACCTGGGTAATTTATAATGAACAGAAGCGTATTTCTCAAGTTCTGGAGTCTGGGCAGTCCAAGATCAAGTTGCAGGAACCTGGAGAGTGTCTTCTTGCGGAGCCATCAGGTGTCAGAAGACAGAAAAGCAAAGAGAGAAAAGGAGGCCGAAATCGACCTTTAATGATGCTGTTAATCCCACCAGTAGAGGGAGAATTCCCACATCCCACTGCCTCTCAAAGGCCCCATCTAAGATAGCTACATGCCAGTAACATCTCAACATGAGTTTTAACAGGGACAAACGTTAAAACCGTAACAACACATATTGTACTTTAGAGAAATTGTAGAAGTCACTTTCAGTTCTCCATGAACGCAAACATCTCAAAGATTCTCTTCAGCACAACTCATTCACCTTCCTACAGTCTCATGTTCTATCTGTTTCCTGTGACATTTGCTCTCCTCTGACACTAGCAACCACCCCTTTCTCCTGATGCTTCAATTGCCGAAGAACTTCCGTATCATTGTTTTCAGAGAATTCTGATACATAGCCTAGAACATAATAGCAATAGCCCCCTTAAAAAAACGGTGTAGCAAATGCATTTCTTAGAACTAGAAATATTCTGAATAGCATATTGAATTAAGGTATTTTGAAACACAACATTTTAATGGGTTACTTATTAAATTTTACAAAATAGCTAATGTCTCTCTTTTTCTTTTTTTTTCCTCTTCATATACCCTTGTTCCTAAACAAAACATTTTTTAAAAGTGAGTGAGACTAGGACATGCATTATTCTTAATATCAACCTCAGCAGGCTCAGCTTATCGTCTGTGAGTGAGTTCATGACACTTTAAATTACTCGCTGAACATGGCCCTTAATCATTTGCACACACTTTAAGTCAAGCTGGACTGTGCTTACAAGCCAACTGTAATACTGAAGATACATTATTCTTGCTGCATTTCATTTTCATGTTACACCAGTCACTATGTAAAATTGTCTTACTGCTCTGCTTTGATGTAGTAGTTTAGTAGTTTATTAGTTCATGCCCACTTCCTTGACACCTCAAAGTCCATGACTTCCCCTCTGAGTTCCCCTGAGACATGACTCTGTCTGGTTCATGTTCTACTATATCACCATTACGTATGAAAGTGCATGTCGCAGAGAATTTACTAAGCTCTGCTCCTGAGATTTCTGCATATATTTTTTCTTTTCTTTAGTATTGTGTGTAGTATTTTAAATGAGGTGTACAGACCTTTGCCTACAGAAGTTACTGTATAACTGGCCTTACTGTTTTCCATATTTCTCTGTTCTTTTCAGATAGAGGTTTCTGAGACATTGGTTGGGAGTATTGACTGAGAACTTTCTTACCCCCATGTATAATGCTGTAAAGTCAGGCAGACCTTCCCAGGTATCATATTCATGGCAGGTGTAAACTCTGAAAATGAGAAATTGAGTGCCCTTGGTAATTCAATCCTTTGTTTGTCAAATCTATCTAAAGGTATTTTGAGGTGTTGATAACTAAGACTGTAGTCCCCTGAAACTCATGACAGATTGTATTTTAGTACACACACGTGCACACACACACATAAACACATATATAAATCAAAGGCAAGCTATAATCTTCACATTCGTTTCAGTCATCTTTTCTTTTTCTCTATTTTTATTTTGAACAAATATGCTTATCATGAACTAAATTTGATTTTTAGTATTCAAATCAAGAATGTACAACTCATCTTTCAACATCCTGCTTGGTACTAAACTTAATTTATGAATAAACTTGGGAACTTTATTTTATATATTTGCATGAGTTTTTGCTTCAGAGTCTTCCTCTGCAGTGCCCTAAAATTATCCTCTAATATCTGATAACCATGAGACCACTGATACCATCTTATATTGTCCAATATAAAATTGTTACTATTCAGCTGTTTTTTTGATAAACAATAATGCCCAAACTAAAGAATGCTAAATCAGGCTAATGGTAACTCCAATTAGTAAGAAAATTATAATAATAAAAGAAGAATTTGGATGACAATATGTCAGTGAAAGTTATAATTAAAAACTGTATCTCAAGAAGATTATCAGGATATGGTACCCTCTTTTATCATATCCTTTTCATAAGAGTTGCAGAATATCCCCCATAATATTTTTATTCTGCTGTTTCCCTCAGACAACAGCGTAATAGCTCTTCCTTCCCACTTTGAATAAAATAGAATTCAAATAACACATGATCTGTATACTTTGTGGACAAATTAATTAAGCAGTACAGTAAAAAGTTATTCTACTAGACAGACATGTCTTTTTCAGGAACAAGTTAGTTATTTTTCTATCTGATAAAGGTAGACTATATTCATGAATAGAAAGAAGAAAAATATAAAGACACTCCTATATTCCCACAAATCGCAGATTTGAGATTTTAATGAAATGCAAGTGAGGTTGCTTTTGTAACTTACCAAAATTATGCTAGATTTCATCTGGAAAAAAAATAGTGATGAAAGTTAGACTAGGAAAAAATATTAACGATAATAATTAAGATTTTTCTGACTAAAAATTAATAAAAATATTTTGTAATCTTAGATGTTTTATATAATGTAAATAATTTATTTTATTTCTTATAAATATTTCATAAATAGATATTGCATATATTTACAACAGTATCATTAAAATATAATGTAAGAATATACTATCAGGTCAATGAAACAGAATAAATACCCTAGAAACTAATTATAATATAATCCAACGTAATTTTAAAAATCTATGTATCAAAAATAACCAAAGGAAAAGGCATTCCAGCTAAAACATAGTATGTTTTCTGTAATCATGTCAGGAGTAATTTATTTTTGCTGACTTTTCAAAATTTATATTATGCTTTTTCATCTTTTAATTACAACAACTATATACTTTAAAATACACTCAAAAATTTGAAGTATTACAGAGTTTACATAACAAATGTAAACAGCATTACCTAATTCTTTGTACCCTCAATGAACCTAAACTAACAACAAAAAAATTAAGATTCACTAAAATAAAGAGATAAAATATTAGATTTTTAAAAAATAATAAAATAGATTTTTACAATAATGATAATAATAAAATGTGCCTATCTCTAAGAAAAAATGAATTCTTCGTATTTGCTTAATAACATTTCACCATTAAAAGTGATGAGTTCTGGATCTGTTGCTCATCACAGCAATGCCATTTAATTTAGCCGGAGTCTTCTAGCTGCCAGAATTAGCTAAGCTCTTTTGCTGAGCATCTAATTAAAGTTTGTGTTGGGTTTTAAAAGAGAATTTAATTTATTTTAATCTAAGTTATTACATGAAAAATAATTGATTCTGTTTAAAAGAAAATAAGTGAGCACTCCAGTCGCGCAATCAGTTAGCGTCTGGTACTGACAAAAGAAAATAGGTGATATTCCATTACAGATGTGAACAATATAAACAAGAGTTTTGGACCATTTATCTGCTTCTCTTTGGAGAAAATTCACACTGTGACTTTGGTGACTGCACAACAATGCTTACATTAATACAATAGACAGATTGTGTTATTATAATGCAATTGTTTTCTGGTGTCTTTCGCACAACCAGTTACACTATTCCCAGCACAACTAAACAAATAACCATCTTGTCAAGCATTTATTTTAACTAGTTTTTTTAATAAAATGATAATTGTTGCACTAAGAAGATTAAACTAAAAATTGAGAGGACTGACAAAGAACTTAGAATATCTACCCTTGTTGAAATAGAAGAATGTGTCCACTTTTTAAAAAAATCAGTATTATGGTATCATTAACTATTGAAAGCTGTTAACTTACCTATCACAAACAGTTTTGGATTAAAAAATATATTTTATAATGTCAACACATCACATCATTTATTCAATGAGTATTTCCTGAGTGCCCACTATGTATCAGGAACTGTGAGACACAGAATAGGTAAGTGCTTGATTACCGAACCAGAATCAGGACACTGTATATGAGATATAAATGGGCCCTGGGGACAACTGGTAATGACAGTGGCACAAAAATAATGGTAATTATTAACATTAACCTTTATTTAGTTATTATTACCTGAATATTTCTCCTCTAAGCAATTCATCTTTATATTTAATTGTGGTAAAACACTCAGAAAATTTGCCACTGTAGGGATCTTTCCATGTACAGATCAGGAGCACTAACAACGTTCACTCTGTTGTGCAATCACCATCACGCCATCCATCTCCAGAACTTTTAATCATCTCATCTCCAACCTCTGGCAACTTTTATTCCACTTAAGTGATAAGACTTCATAAGCATAGCCAACAAATACGTATTTTTCTTCACCTCTCACCCCCCATTCAGGCCCTGAACTGGACTCTCAGGAGGCTGCTTGCACTTGCCAGCGTGCAGATTGCCAACCACATGGCTTCCCGGGCCAGGAACAGATAGAAAGAGATAAGAAATGCCTCCTCCTTAATGTCCTGGGGGACAGTGTCAGGAGAATTTCTGTTTTATAATTATGACATTTATTTCAAAAGTACGGGTGTCCTGGCGTTTTCGTTGCATGGCTGAATTGTACAGTATAATACTAAAGTCCGTGCTGTTAGTGTGCTTGTCACCAGAGAAGTGTCTATTATACCCAATAGATATGTTTTCATCCCTCACACCTCTCACCTTCCCCCTCTTTAGTTTCCAGTGCTGTTTCCACCACTTTATGACCATGTGTACCGTGTACCCATCCTTTATCTCCCCCTTAACGAGAACAGTGGTGTTTGTTTCTTCCATTCCTGAGACACTTCACTCAGGATAATGTGCTCCAAGTACATCTAAGCTGATTCTGAGGATATAAATTTATTCCTTTTTATGCCTTAGTAGACCCAGGACATATGTATACACATTTTCTTAATCCACTCATCAAATGTTGGGCACTTATATTGATTCTACACATTTGCAACTGTAAATTGTGCTGCAATAACATTTGACTGCAGTTGTCTTTTTGATAGATTTACTCCTGTCCAGGCAAGAGAAAGAAATAGAGAGCAAATAAATGGAGAAAGAGGAGGTCAAACTATCCCTTTTCCAACACTATGATCTTATATTTAAAAAACCCTAAAGACTGCTCCAGAAGACTCACAGAATTGATAGGTACATATATCAAAATTTCAGGTTACAAAATCAGTGTATACAAATTAGTAGCATTTCTATAAACTAATAACAGTTAATTTGAGAGTCAAATCAAGAACTTCAAACCACTTATAATACCTGGAAATAGCATAAAATACCCAGGATTATACTTAACTAAGCAGAAGAAAGACCTCCACAAGAACTGCAAACATTGCTGGGCATGGTGGCTCACGCCTATCCCCCCAGCACTTGGGAGGCCAAGGTGGGGACATTGCCTGAGCTCACAGGTTTGAGACCAGCCTGAGCCAGACTGAGACCCCTGCCTCTAAAAATAGTCAAGTATTGTGGCAGACACCTGTAGTCTCAGCTACTTGGGAGGCGGAGGCAAGACTTGAACCCAAGAAGTTGAGGTTGCTATGAGCTATGATGTCACAGCACTCAGCACTCTACCAAGGGTGACAAAGTGAAACTCTTTCTCAAAAAAACAAACAAACAAAAAAAAAAACTGCAAACACTGAAGAAAGAGATCAGAGATGACACAACAAATGCAACAATCCCCATGCTCCTGGATTCAAAGGATCAATATTGTTAAAATGTCCACGTTGCCCAAAGTGATTTAGAGATTCAAGGCACTACCCACCAAAATACCAATACCATTGTTCACAGATCTGGGAAAGATAATACTAAGCTTCATACAGAACAACAACAACAGCAACAAAGAGTTTGAATAGCCAAGGAAATCTTATGCAAATAGAACAAATCTGGATGCAGCTCATTGCCTGACTTCAAATTATACTGCAAGGCTATGGCAACCAAAACAGTATGGTACTGGGGTAAAGGCAGACACACAGAGCAGAGGAGCAGAAGAGAGAAGGCAGGAATACAATCTGACGGCTACAACCAACTGCTTATCAAATCAGACCAAACATTCACTGGGGACGGTGTGCCCTGTTCAGTAAATGGTGCCGGGAAAATTAGAAAACCACATTTCTACCTTTCTCCTTTCACAAAAATTAAATCAAGACGGACTCAGACTTAAACGTGAGATTTTAAAACACACAAATTCTAGAAGAGAATGTGGTTAAAACTCTGAGAGACATAAGCTTAGGCAAAGAAGTTATGACTAAGAGCCCAAGGGTAAATAAAGTGACAACAAAATAAATAAATGGGACATAATTAAATCTAAAAGTTTCTGCACAGCAAGGTAAATAATCAACAGAATAAATAGGAAATCTACAGAATATTAGGAAAAAATCACAAACTATACATCTAAGAAATAACTAATATTAAGAATAATATTCTTAAAAATAATTATTAAGAATATTCTTAATAGAATATTAAAAATAGAATATTAATAATAGAATAAGAATATTCAGAATTAGGGATAGAATTAATAATTATTAATAATAACAATTAAAGTACTATTAATAATATTCTTAATAATTAATATGAATAATCTTAATAATTAATATTAAGAATCTGTGAAGCACTGAAACAAATTGATAAGAATATAAAAAGGAGGCAGAAGCTGGTGATTTGTTGGAGCTTGGACTTTGAGAAGAGCCTGAGCAAGAGTGAGACTCTGCTGTTCTGCCAGACACCTGTAGACCCAGCTACTAAGGATGCAAAGACAAGAGGATCACTTGAGCCCAATAGTTTGATGTTGCTGTGAACTATGACAGCACGGCACTCTACCCAGGGAGATAGAGTGAGACTAGGTCTTAAAAAAAGTAAAAAGTGGATAAAAGACATAGCAGCGTTTTTTTCAAAAGAAGAGATTGATCAATGGTAAGGAAGTATGTGGAAACAGCACTCAGCTAATCCCTGAGGAAATTCGAAGAAAAACTACATGAGATACCATCCTACCCCTATCAGAGTGGCCATCACTAAACAAATAAAAAATAAATAAATATTGTCATGAATTTGGCAGAAAAGGAAGCTTATATGCTTTTAGCTAGTGTGTAAATTGGTATATCCTCATGAAAAGCAGTGTGGAGATTTCTTAAGGAACTAAAAGTAGAACTGCCATCCAATCCAGCCGTCCCACTACTGGGTATCTGCACAAAGAAAAGAAGTCACTCTATCAAATAGCTTATGTTTGTGTCATTCCAAAATATCAGGCATGAAAGTGTTTTTTTTGTTGTTGTTGTTTTGTTTTGTTTTGTTTTTGTGCAAGACTATTGCAGTGTTTTTCCTTAACTTGTAAGCCCCTCATCTGTATGAAGACATTTGTCACAGAATACATTGGGGCTAAACACCCCAACTTTCTTTCTTTCTTTTTCTTTTTCTTTTTTTTTTTTTTTTTGAGACACAGCCTCAAGCTCTTCCTCTGGATAGAGTGCTGTGACATCAAAGCTCACAGCAACCTCCAACTCCTGGGCTCAAGCGAGTCTCCTGCCTCTGCCTCCCAAGCAGCTGGGACCACAGGCGCCCACCACAACATCCAGCCATGTTTTGGTTATAGCTATCACTATTGTCCGGTGGGCCCGGGCTGGATTGGAACCCACCACCCTAGGTGCATGTGGCTGGCACCCCAGCCACTTGAGCCACAGGCTCCAAGCCACACTCCAACTTTTTTAAATGGTATGGTTTTTAAACCAAACAACTGCAGCCTAATAGACTTAATTTGGAGGCTCTGCAATTTGTAAATAGTCTGAAACTTTTCAGTTGTTCCATTGCCCCCAGTGTCTTGATTACATAGACAGACAGAGAGCAAAGGCTCTTATCCTTTTATCCATAGTAAAAATGTATTTTAATCATAATTCAGCGCATGAAATTTATTAAGCACATTCCACGTGCTGGGGATTGAGAAGTAATCAAAACAGTCCAGGTCTTGCCCTTGTGGAAATGGACACACACACACACTCACACACTCACACAAACACATATACACTCACACACACACATTCTTTCTATTCCTTTGACTAAACATTGTAAGCTTGTTCTTTCTATTCCACTCATTCCCTTCTATTCACTCATTTTTAGGTATAAAAATGATAAAAGTAATTTGCTCTTCAGAATTCACTGACTCATTCAAGGCTCACTAAGGAATAGTGACTCCTGACTCTCCAAAAACAGTCAGTACAGATAACCTGGGATGCTTTAAAAACCATCAAATTTGGGTGGCTCCTGTGGCTCAAGGAGTAGGGTGCAGGCCCTATTTACCAGAGGTGGTGGGTTCAAACCTGACCCTGGCCAAAAACTGCAAAAAAACCCCAAACAAACGAACAAACAAAAAAATCCATCTAATTTGGTGTAATCTAAGTTATAACAAGAAGAATAATTTATTTTTTAAAAAGAAAATAGATATTATACAGAGCTCTTACATATAAATACTGTGGATATTAAAATGGTGTAGTGTTTGATATATTTTTTTAAATTTATGTCTTTTTTCTTGGCTTCTATCACCACCTTCTTCTGTCACCCACATCCAGTCTTTTCACTGAGCTGCTTTTGAGATAGAGCTCTGTGAATCTATGTTTACATACCCTGTTTTTTAATCTAAATGGAGAATCTTATATTTATTTCCGTCAAATACTTCTTTATTGGTTTTAGTCCATCATTCCAGCATATCAAGATTTTGAACCCTGCCAGTGTCAGGAAATGTATTAGATAATCCTCCAAATCTGGGTAGTCTACAAAGCTGGAAAAGGAGGCTTCCATGTCCTGATGTGAGTCACTGATAAAAATACCGCACAGTTCTGCAGTTCCCCCTCACACAGCTCCCTGGGTAACTCCATTCACCCATCAACATTTGGGAGTTACACTTGCATATCAAACCACGAAGCCCCCTCGTTAATTATCCTATGACTCAAGTCAGCATTTTCTCATTATACAGGAAAAACCCTAACAGACTTTCAAATATGTTACTGTATTTTTTATTTTTATATTTCCCTGAGGTAACAACAACCCATTTATGAATATGTGGTTAAGATTTTCCTAGCCCCATCCCATCACACCTGGTAATGGTCTTCTTTCTGTTTATAAGTTCAGCAGCACAGCCAATGAGATTCTGGTATCACAGCATACTGGAGGTCATTCTCAGGACCACGAGACCAACGGAAACTACCAGTGTCTCTGATGTCCCTGCTGCTGGGAGAGGCAGGGTTCTCAGAGACAACAAGATCGCTCAAGTTCCCCCCTTTACTGTAGTAATTTCCAACTGGAATACTTCTGCCTTGTTTAGAAGGTCTTAATATCTATGAGAGCTCTTGAATAGGACCAAAGTCTACTCAGGTGGGGCTGTATACTCTTCATCTAATTCTAAAACCATTTTTTGGCAAGACGTGTTTCTTTGGGTATAAGTTACATTCATCTGATGAAATGCTATTAATAGGATTCATTAAAAGAATATTAGTAACAAGATGTTTTCTTTTCTTTCTCTCTGTCTTTTTTTTTTTTTTTTTTAGTAACAGGATGCTTAGATAAATGCATAGCAAGGAAGTAGCCAGTGATGAGTTTGAATCCTTATTTTAATCAACAATTAACTACATTACTTTTTTTTTTTTGCAAGATCTTTAGACTTTCTAAGACTCTATTGCTTCATCAGCCAGAGACAGAAGTACAAATTTCACCTATGCCACAAAGTTCTTACAAGAACTTTGAGATTATATTGTAAGTAACACATTTTAAGGATTCACAAAATGCTAAGTGTAATTCTCAGTCAGTATGTGAGCGTCGTCTTTTAAGACACTCATTTCTTCTATAGACACTTTGAATTTACAATCCCCGGAGGAAGAAATCTTTATTCTTACAGAGTTATGCTACTTAGTGATACCCTTTCCTGTTATCTTTACTTTAGATTCTGTGACCCCTAATTTTGCTAATTTTTCCCCATAATTCATTAGAGTAGAGAGTACAACGGGCACTTTACTATTATTGGCATTTATGTAGGTGTGTCACACCTGATAACCATTAGTCTTAACTCCATGCTACTTGGCAAGTCAGTAATCCCTCTGAACCTCATTCCTCTCATTTATAAAACAAGAAGCTAACATTTACTTTAAGGTACCATTTCAACAATTAGAAATAACATATGTGAAATACGTAACGTCTGACTGGCACACAGGAAGCCCTGGATAAATCATAGCCATATTTACTTCTAGTTATTTTTTCCTTTTCAATTAAAGAATGTGATATACCTGGGCCATTATGAAAGTTTCGACATACACAAAGAACGAGAAAGATAAAATTCACATGGACAGAAATAAATCCCTGCAACGCTAGTAAGTCTAATAAGTTGAAATTTGCATGGATGAGTCATAAAGGACTGTCTACTGTGTTTTTTGAAGCAAAATGACAAACCATAACATAGTCTGTCTCAAAAATTTGTAGTGATCACATATAATAAACAGAAAAGGAGAAATGAGGTCTTCCAAAGTTCCTATCTTCTTTCTAGTAGGAACATTCCTCTGCCTTTTCACAAAATTGCAATTACCGTCTTTCCTCTTCAAGCAACTAATAAATTTGTATCAACAGCTAAATTCCCAGTAAGTTCCATTCAATCAAGTTTGGCCCCAAATTACCTCTATACATAGTATAAGTTTGGACCTAAATTTTTCACTATGCACGGTCAACTGTAAATTAACATCAGAAATGTGAGACCAGCCGAAACTGGGCCTGCTCTGCTGATAAGCAAATGTTGAGTTCCCTTTATGTGTAAACAGAGCCAGCGACAGCCAAAGGCAGCCTGGGCCTGTGCAAGTAAAAGCTCTGAAGTCTAAGTGCACACAGAACCAATGATTCCTCACCTCAGAACCAAAAGACTGGGATACAGTCAGGGTCTGAACATGGGCTTGCTGTCCAGTGTGCACAGAAACCAATGCTACAGCATGGGCTTTTGAGGGAAGAAATTCATTAGAAGACCAGCCCAAAAGAAGATAGGAGGTGGGCTCCACTCTGTCTTCCCTGTTTGGGTTCTAGGGCAAGTTTTATTGGCTTGGTGGGTTAAGAATAGGGATCAAGAATGTTGATTCGGCAGGTCTGATGGGAGGGCTTTAAATTTGACAATTTACAGAAAGGAATATTGGGGCAGGTGTTGGTCCCAGATCTTTTGGGCCGACCAACTCCCTTGATTCTGTAAAGGTTCCTGCGTCATTTCCAGTCATGTGTTGCTCCTCTGGGTTCCAGAAGAAGGAATCATTGGTTCAGGGTGTTCTTAGATGGCAAAGGTTTTTCTATTGCACATGCTCAGGCTACATGACAAGCAGTTTTTCTTTTTCTTTTTTTTTTTTTTTGAGACAGAGCCTCAAGCTGTCCCCCTGGGTAGAGTGCCGTGGCATTACAGCTCACAGCAACCTCCAACTCCTGGGCTCAAGCGAGTCTCCTGCCTCTGCCTCCCAAGTAGCTGG
>CAUYTI010124446.1:0-26796 GCA_963575145.1 Galago senegalensis | reverse complement strand
ATAACTGAGAAAATGACATGAAGGCTGTGTTGACCAGTTTGATGGAAGTATTTCAGAATGCATGTGAAAACCCCACACTGTACCCCAGAAGAGTATCAATGTACATAGTTAACACTCAATAAAAAAAAAAAAAAAAAGAATCTCTTATCCCTGGCAAGTCTCATTGTCTCAATAATGCGCTTTTTGTGTGACAGAGAGCTGGACCTAGACCAACACCCCCTTGTGGTTTCTAGGAGTCTTCACTGTTTCCCTCCTGGTCATTCTTAGATATCAGCAAAGCAAGGCATCCTCTAGGCAAGTCTGCCCCAACCCCTTAAACTAGATCAGATTTTTTTGCTTTAAAATTTAACAGCATCATTTTCCTTTCTTGCATGACATTAATCACAACTTTAATCTTATATTTATTTATGTAGTGTGCTTAGTACTTATCCCCTCCCTTAGACGGCAAGCACCATGACAGTGAGGTTTGTCCACCTCATGTACTCTTGGCATAGGTAAGATTGTATACTTTGAATATTGCTTCCATTAACAAATGTGTAAGCATAAACTCCTTAGTGGTATGCTTTTAAACACTTAAGCTTTTTATTTGTTTTGTTTTGTTTTGTTTTTGCAGTTTTTGGCTGGGGCTGGGTTTGAACCCGCCACCTCTGGCATATGGAGCCCGCGCCCTACTCCTTTGAGCCACAGGCGCCGCCCCACTTAGGCTTTTTAAAGAAAGATTGTTTCTTTTATGTGGGCGTGTATTAAATCATCTACTGGCTTCATATTAGAACTGAGTACATTGGATTCTTGCTTCTCCATTCTGGTGATACTTTACTACTAAGAAGAATGTGTTTCAGCTCCTTCCAGATTAGTACAAAGGATGTAAAGTTTCCATCTTTTTATGGCTGAATAGTATTTCATGGTATACATATACCACAGCTTTTTAATCCATTCCTGGGTTGGTGGGCATTTAGGTTGTTTCCATACCTTGGTGATTATAAATTGAGCTGCAATAAACAGTCTAGTGCAAACGTTCTTATGATAAAAGGATGTTTTTTTTCTTTTGAGTAGTTGTCCAGTAATGGGATTCCAGGATCAAATGGGAAGTCTAATTTGAGTTCTTTGAGGATTCTCCATATTTCTTTCCAAAGGGGAGGGGTGTGCTCTCACTTAAATGGCCCAGTGTTAGGATGCACGGCATACCTCTTGGGGGCGTGACATAATTATGAGGACTTTACCTAACAAATGCAAACATTGTAACTTAATTCTTTGTTCCCTCAAATTAACCTGAAACAATAAAAAAAATAAAAATTTAAAAAAAGGAAAGATTGTTTCATTCCTTTTTAATACAATAAAGGTCGGTGGATATTCAGCAGCATCAGAAGGGAAAGTAGAAGTCTACACCATGGTCTGAGAAGAGAATGTATATACAGTCTCATAATCTTGAAAATTCTTTTAAAATGATTTAAGTTTCTGTTTTTGGCAATGCCATCACGCCTCAGGAGACTTGAGGCCAAAGTCTGTATGAGTCATTTCAGGCCAATTAAGCAAGAATCAAGTGATTATCATGGACCTAACACATTATATCAACTGCTTTTCACATATATTAATACTAACAGCTTTCTGGATTTGTTTGTAATATCTACTTATAGTGATATGGTTTTTTGCAACAAGTAAGCTAAGAAATGGATCTGTCCCAGTGATTTTTCCAACCATCACTGAGGAAGGGTCAGTTTTCAAATTTCCAGTCTGTGGTGGAATATTGTAAAGAAATACCATAAAAATAAATTGCTAGTAAAATGAAATAAACATATAAAAAACATACAAAAAAACCCCTAAGTTTTTATTAGATGAAACAAGCATAAGATTACCGTGTTAGGTTGCTCAAAAAGTTTCTAACCACTCTCAGTTTTGTACTTTCTTTTTTTTTTGTTTTATATGGCAATACTTGATCCGCAACTGATTATGTTACTATTTGCAATGGCAGAAGGAGTCCTAAGATGCTAGCTCAGTTAGCCCATTTGTGTGAGCTTCCAGGGAACTGATGTCTCTCTTACTGAATGAGTCTGTAAAGACAGGAAAGTCAATATCTTCAGATCAGCTTTCTGCTCACACAGTGCAATTTGAGAAGGTGATGGGATTCTTAAAATTTGGGGTTCTGCATGATGATTTAAAATTTTTTTCTATCAACTATTTAATATGTAACAGTCAAAAATTCAATGGAAAACAGATCAGACCTAAAAAGAGTATGAGATGAATGACACATTTTATGTTTGATCAATGTTTTAAAACTCCAAACACATTTTTAAAAATAAAAGACATACTTCTTTTAAATCTGGGGCTTCTATTTCCATTTCTCTACATTTTAAGTTAAAAGCAAAACAAAACAAGTCGACTAGAGCACAATAGCACATTGCCATGTTACATCAAATACAGGTATCAGATCGTAAGAATGGTACGTATGACTTTGTGAACTTGGGGACGGTAGGACAAGACACTTCATTTTGTATCATTTGGTTTTATAGACAAAATGTGCCACTGGGATGCAATCGTATTTCCTTTGACAATCTGTGGGAGAAGGAAGGATCTATGAGAGAACTACATTATCATAATTGTGAAGTTAAAACACACACACACACACACACACACACACACACATACCATAAAACAGCGTCCAAGTTACCCAGCACTGGGAGACTATAAAACTTGGTTATTGCAAAGGTGGATCAGCATATTAATTAAAAATAAGACTGACATTTGAGGCGCATTTCAGATTCCATGGCAAATTTCATCATTCTAAATATAGTTTCAGATTAATTATGACACATTTGGTGCTAAGCTATTTTAGAATTCAAAACACTTCCATCTTGGAATGGTTGCAGCAAATCAGGGTGTTTGATCAAGGCTGCAGAGAAAAGAGACTGGATTTAACACTCCAGGTCTCCTCATATTCTGCCTTTAACTTTTCTTTTCCATGCAGGTTAAGTTGGTAGAACTGTACAAGGTGATATCATTTTGAGTGCAAATGGGATTTGACATTTGGAGTATAA
This sequence comes from Galago senegalensis, assembly GCA_963575145.1. Lineage (NCBI taxonomy): Eukaryota > Metazoa > Chordata > Mammalia > Primates > Galagidae > Galago > Galago senegalensis. The sequence continues at coordinate 23,764 of CAUYTI010124446.1, read as the reverse complement.
ATAAGAATGGTTTGTCTTCTTGCAATATAAGTCACTCTTCCACAGCAGTTAAAATAAAATGAAAATCACAGAAATGTGTGCTATTCATTTTCCTGCATATACACCAAGGAATTTTATATTCAGTTATTGCTATGAACATTATTTTACCCTTTTCTTTTCCAATTTATTGCCTCATTACAGGAATTGATAATGATATTTCTTCTGAATTACTATGCTACACATACTTTTTCCAGCAATAACTAGGACCTGGAGATATAACTTTTGTCTTTCCTTTAGGGGTCTCTAAAGGAGTCAGTCTTATTCTTCCTAAAGTACATAAAGATTGGGAAACTTTACAAGTTTTTTGTTTTTTACTTTTCATTTTTCTATGGTTGCATTGGAGTAAAGAACAAAGCAAATGTAAAGTAACTTAATTTTTTCTCTCAAAATGAAAGAGAAATGGTGAAGGGAGAGAAAGCTCAGGAAGAGTCATCAAAGTTCCGAGCTGGAAGGAGTCCTCAAATCCAGGGATGCTTAAATCATGACATCCAGACTTCTCAAGTCCTTTTACAGATAAAGAATATGAAACACAAAGAAGGTAATTTAACTAAGTTTACCAACCTAGCAAGTTGCAGAGCTGGCCCTGTAGTGTATTAATAGATCAAAATAGAGGAGTTGAGTGTGTCATTTACCATCCTAAGCATCATTTCCACATCTAAAAAGTCTGGCTGTTAGATTAGATAATCTCTAAAGCCCCTTCCAGAGTTAGTATCTCAAGAATTGGAGTTGTCGAACATTAGGGTATAAGTCCTGACTATGCCTCTCTGTTGGTTGATTGGGGGGCAGTTGCTTTAACTCTAAGCCTCAGTTTCCTTGCTGTAAGATATGAGTTAATTAATTCAAGGTATTTATTAAGCTTCTATGTCAGGCAATGGGCACACAGAGGGACAACACAGAAATGGTCTCTTCTGTCATTGAGAAGAACACTCAGATGGCCATTTAATCATTTTTTCAAAAAGTATATATTGAATGCCTACCATTTGCCAGGCAAGACAATAGATCTGAGGATATGTTAGAAAATATTCCTGGAGTGGAGGAAGGCAGAAAAAATAGCCAAAAATCAGGCAACAAACAGTAAGTATTAGGAATAAAATAAACATTAAAATGAGAGAATAGGGCAGTGCCTGTGGCTCAGTGGGTAGGGCGCTGGCCCCATATACTGAGGGTGGCAGGTTCAGGCCCAGCCCTGGCCAAATTGCAACAAAAAAATAGCTGGGCATTGTGGTGGGCACCTGTGGTCCCAGCTGCTTGGGAGGCTGAGGCAAGAAAATCACCTAAGCCCAGGAGTTGGAGGTTGCTGGGAGCTGTGTGACACCACGGCACTCTACCGAGGGCGATAGAGTAAGACTCTGTCTCTACCAAAAAAAAAAAAAAAAAGAGAGAGAGAGAATAATAAGCTGGGAGTTTTGTCCTTTATAAGATTCCTTCAAAAAACTTCCTTATAAAAGAGATACTTAAGTTGAATCTTCTGAATTTAAGAAGAACAATCATGCAGAGTAGAAGAAAAAAGCCTAAAATGCATCTGAATAAGAAAATCAGTATAGCTGTAAGAGTGGGATGACATGACTATGGGAAAAATATTCAAAAGACAGATATATAAGAACCTTCAGGGTTTGGTTATTTTGAGTTCAATAAAAACATAGTAGAGGCTTCTTGGTGGTAATGGTGGGTACAAGCCGTCACTTCATCTGATTCATGTTTGGAACATCTCTCTGGAGAATTGTAGGGTATAGATTGGATGGGCAGAAAGTGGAAGGAGCCAACTGCATGATACAGCGGTTCTGGTAAGAGCTCATGACATCTTGGCTTATGATGGTGACAGGGAAAGTAGGGGAAGGCAATTAATTGATGAACCATGTTAAAGTTGTAATCATCCAAACTTATGTGTTATGATCTGAAGTGTGCTTCTGTTATAATGGGCTGAACTGTGTCTTCCAAAAAATCCATATGTTGAAGTACTAATCCCAGTTCCTTAGAATATGACTATATTTGGAAAAAGGATATTTAAAGTAATTAAATTAAAATGAGGTCATAGAATGGGGATTAGTCCAATAGAACTGGTATCCTCATAAGAAGGGGAAATTAGCACACAGACACTCACCAAGGGAAGATCATGGGAAGACATAGGGAAAAGATGGCCATCTTCAAGCAAAGAAGAAAAGCCTCCAATCAAGGCTGACACCTTGATCTCAGGCTGCTAGTCTCTGAAACTGTGAGAAAACAAATTTCTGTTGTTTAAGCCATTCAGCATGTGATACTTTGCTATGGTAGCCCCAGGAAACTAAGACACATCAGATATGGGAATTTAAAACAAAATGTACAAGTAAGCTTGATCCCAGTGTTGAGGGAGGGAATCAGAAGTTCTTTTCTGGATATAGTGTATGTGAGAAATTGGTGAAGTAACAAAGTAGAGACTTCAAGACTCAGGGAAGAAAGAGGGTTTGGCTATAGAAAAGAAAATGATCAGAGAAATGCAAATCAAAACTACTTTAAGATATCACCTAACTCCAGTAGCTTTGTATTCCTAAGGTGAACTCTAAGTAGTTGTGATGGATTACTCCATATGTATCTACATCTACATAGGTACAGATTTACAGACCACACCCACATATGTGTATATGTGTGTATACATATATATCTACAATATTTAGTCATTTTTGTTTGAGACAAGCTCTCCGGGTGAGTCTGATGGAGGGAATCCTTGGGCCCTACAGGGCACACCTGACTTTCTCAATTTTCCTCTTCATTTGGAATTTCTAAAGGCAACAGAAGACAGGCCAGTGTGACATCGTACAAGGCTGAGACAACAGTAGCCACCTAATCCAGCCAGATGGATAGACCTGTAGCACATATCCATCTCCATCGCCTGGACGGTCCAGCCTAATTTACCGTGGCAGCTGTAATGATCCCATGTCCTGGGAGAGAAGGGACTAACACCACTACTGTGTTTTACAATCTGGCAACACTGGCTGTTTGCATCATAGAATCTTATTTGAAAGGAAAGGAATGTGTCTCTTGGAAGGGAAATAAAAACAAACAAATAAATACACAGACAAATACAGATTGCAATTAATTAGTACCAAAATAATTGGTGACAAAACTGCCTCGAGGCAGGAGCTGGAGCAAACCTCTTCATTCCTATGGTGAGGCATTGACCCCACTAAGTGCTTATTATTCGTAGTTTTCCAGGAGCCTCATTGATACTGTACTGCCAAGACCTCAGGGACCTGCTATAGCTATTTCCCCACAATTTACAGGGAGAAGCGGAGCCCAGTTGCTTGGGAGATTAATTAACTTGTCAAACAATTAAGCAGACAGGCTGTAATCGAGGTTTCCATTTCATAATTGATTTATCGCTTTGTAGCTTCTTGAGTCCCAGGGCTCAGAACAGAGGGACTGCTGTGCAGGGAAAACCTTTCAGAGAATGCCAAGAGGCTGCAAGGGGCACAGGAGGTGAGGCCCTCCTGGTCCTGCACAGATGGCACAGTCCAGCCTGGCCTCTGACCGGCCTTCACACACAGTGAGGATTTCATTTTCTACCTTTCAGTGGCCCTGGCCTGAGAGTTCCTTTTATGTCCTCAGAGCTTTGCTTAGTCCACTATTGTTTGGTTAAGCAAAGAATCCAAGGATACCCATGGGGACACATCTGCAGCTCCAGGTCTGTCTTCCTCTGTGATGAAAGTGATGAAGGAAATGTCACACATTATTAATTCATCCCGAGACTGCGGAGACTGTGACTGTAGCCTGCCTACGCTGTGAGTTTAACAAGACATCACAGGTCCTTTCTGGGATGCTGCACCTGCTGACAGCATTGGCTCACGATGGCTGTGTGCAGCAGAGGGTTCCAGCTTTGGTGTGCACTGGAGTCCATGGGAAGCTGGTCCGGCAAGTGAGTTCCCAGCCCTTCCCCTAAGAGTTGCTTTAGAAGTTCTGAGGAGGGGGTGGCATCTGTGGATCAGTGAGTAGGGCACTGGCCCCATATACCAAGGGTGGTGGGTTAAAACCTGGCCCTGGCCAAACTGCAATAAAAAAATAGCTGTGTGTTGTGGTGGTGCCTTAGTCCCAGCTACTCGGGAAACTGAGGCAAGAGAATAGCCTAAGCCCAGGAGTTGGAGGTTGCTCTGAGCTGTGATGACATAGCACTCTATGAACAGACCACATTCCCCAGAGGACTCTCTTGCAGAGAGCCCACGATTCAGGCCTCAGATTAGATCATAATCCCAACTGCCGGCATGGTTTGGGGCCTTCTATAGCAGAGGCTGTGGAAAATCAGGAAACGTTCATGGCTCTCTGGCTATTTACCATGCAGCTGATACTAGCTTGGTAACCCAGGGAGCCTGGTGTGGTTTGTGTAATCTCCTCAGGGTGCTTCAGTTAGCCTGGATCAAAAGATAGAAGCAAAGATTACTTCTGCTCTTTTGACTTTTTTTTCTTGGTGTCATTTGCTGGGTTTGAAGTCGTGTGTGTGCGTGTGTGAGGGTGTGTGTGATGCGTTTTAGTTGTACTTGTGTGCATTTTCTAATTACATAATTGCATCCTTTCCCTAAATCCTATAAAGTAATTTTTTAGACAAGGCATTCAATAAATACTCCCTTCCACCCCAATTTGCTCTCATTCTCACCTCTCCCCCAGCTATATCCCTTGTGTCCTAAAGCAAATGTGCTCTGTCATCAACTCTCTGAAGTCTTACAGGGATCACCAACCACAGACCTTAAACTTTACTAGTAAGTCTAGAAAAGTTGACTTCATGGAGGGAGCTTTTGCTATGTACAGTCTCTTTCCAATCAGGAAGCCTGAATCACATTCAGAGTTTGAGGAATTATGTCCTATGCCAGGTAACAAGAGTAAATTTCATTTAATGTGCTGCCTGGATTTTTTAAAGTAAAGCATTACAGGCATTGCAGGAGTCTCCTCTCCGTCTTCCTTCTCCTCACCCTCTCCGGCAGCCAGCGTTATCTTGTATCTGATGTGCAGCGTCTCAGCATTTTTACCTCCTATGTGTAGCCCCCACATCCAGAAGCAACATGCCCTGTGTTTTCTAACTTGTTTTCTCAAATTATTTCTAACCTGTTTTCTCAATTATTTCTAATGCATGCTAATGATGTTCCTTACTGGTTGTTAGACTCTGTTAACTATTATTCTTTGACTTGCTTTCTCCACCAATCATTACATTTTCAAGATCTACCCTTTTTGCCTTTTGTAGGTCAAGTCCATTTATTTTAGGACTTGTGGAGGATTCCTTCATGGGAACACAGCATCCCCCTGCCTGGATCCTCGGTGTCGTGGCTGACGTTTACTTCTTGATGCAATGCTCCAGTGACCTTGCCGTTCACACCTCCCTCAGGTACACAAGTGCGAAGTTCCTCCTGGGTAAACAGCTGAAGGAGGAATTGCAGAGTCTTAGTCTGCACAGATTTCAGATTAGATTAGAGCAGGTGTTGCCACATTTTCCTCCTCAGCACTTATACCAATACATAAGAATGTGAGAGTTACGTTTCCACGTGTCTCCACCAAAACTTGGTATTGTCGGCCTTTATACATTTCTCCCAAGGTATAGTCACCTACCCAGCCAGATTTGGAAAGGAATCACAGACTCTTCCCACCTCAATTTGGAAGGAATTGTGTGCTCTTCTTGCCAAATATTGCAGGACTTAAATAGACAACCCCAAAATGAAGGAGTGAGATGAACTTCAACTTAAGTAGTACCGGTTCTGAAATCACACTAAAACCTCACTTATTGAGCTGTCTTTGAAAAATGTACAAATCAGTGGAAAAATGTAAACTATTTTTAAGTGCAGCAATTTGAACCAAAGGCAAACATATATAAATTATAGATTTCTGGGTCTTAAGTATCTGAAATCTTTTGCTTTCTCTGTTTATATGCATATATATGAAGCATAAATACAAGCACAGCATCAGGGGAAGCTGCGTGTAGCTGGTGCCTTTCAGGGGCACTATGTGACCAGGAGCCTGGTTTCACTTTTGGGTTTCTTAACCAACTTCCCACTGCTGGCTGACCATTCCCTTGCCACTGCTTTATTTTTCTTTCCCTGAACATGCAAAGATCTACTTGAGTCCAGTCCTCACTTGAATTATTATTCTGTCTGCACTTGAGAAGCCTATATTAATGAAGGCTTGTGGAAACTGAATAATTGATGCCCATGTCTTTCTGAGCTTAATTATCAGCAAAACTAATTCCCTTCCCTCTTTCTTTCCACTCTGTGTTTATAGATGCTGCCTTCACGGCTGCTGTGAAGGTCACACTGTCAGATTACTCATGGGAAAGCTAATGTAGGGCTCGCTTGATCATCTTGTCCCCTGAAGTCAACTAATAATGTCCAGATGTGTGGACAAAGGAAATTCAACGTTATTGATCCTCTTTGTAAGCAAACGCTGGCTACCACTGGTCCTATGCAAAGCTGATGAAAATGAGATCTCTCTCCCCCAGGCATCCACAACTTGGTAAGGGTGACAGAGTACTTATAGATAACTCTAAACTGGCAGGTAAGTGTTAAATAAAAAGCGGATCAAGAGATAGGAACAAAACAGACACCTGAAATGTCCTCTAAAATGGCCACTGTCCTCAATTCTTATGAAGAGGAAAGTTCGAATTTCCGTCTTGTGAGAGCACTTGGGAGAACACTAAATGAAGGACATTCAGTGTTTCTACTCGGAGTGGAGGGAAGATTGCAAACTCTCAGGCCCTGCTCCCTTAGCCAACCGGGAATCCTTGAACTAGAATTTGCCTGACTATGTGCATTTTTACCCAGCTTCCCCAGATCAGTGGTTCCCGAATTTGTTTGTATCAGAATGACCTGGAAGGCTTGTTGAAGCCCAGATCCCTGGACTGTGGCACAGTTTCTGATTCAGAAGTCTGGAACGGAGCCCGGAAGTCTGCAATCTTAACAAAAGGCCCCTGCTGGGGCTGGTTCTGCTGATCCAGGGTTTAGACTTTGAGAACCACATCCCTGAAAGATTCTTACGAATGGTAGCATTTGAAAATTACCCAACCTAAGTAACTACGTGCTTTAGTTCATATCACCCAAAGATGAAGATAGAAAAAAACAATAGCAAAGAGGAAAGAAACTAGTAGGGCAGGGGTGAGGAAAAGTTTGGCAGTCTCACCAGCTTGCAAATGCTTTGGAATTCTTACCATTCTTGCATTTTACTGAGGAGTTAGGATATATATGGTATCTAGATTAGTTGTAATCAAACAGGAGACATCAAACATACCACAACTTGTAAGTGACAGACAGAGAGAAATACACTAGAGGATTGCTTCATACGTGTCATATAGTTGAGTAATTCCATTGAAAAAATGCTTGTCATCAGCTTAGGACAAGAATACCTCTTGAACAGTGGACCTGGGCAACTGGAACTCAGTACTCCAGAGAGTGTTGTCATAGGAGGTTATAGTCTTCTAGCTGTGGACATATGATCTTATTCTGGACATCACGGCTGTGGTGTGAGGAATCAGTGGAGATTTCTAGAATAATATTACTCATAGAGAGTAATTTTTAAATATATACCGCCCTAGGGCTGGAAGGGACCACAGAAATGATCTATTATTTTATGGATTGAAAAGTGAAAACACAGATATGGAAACCTAGACTCTTGACTAAAAAAATTTTTGGGGGGGGGGTTCAGAGTTTTTATGGAAAAACAAAGAGCAAGTTTAGAGCATTTCCAAAGACAGTTGGAAACTGGGTTCCTTTTGTGAAGGAGAAAAGGCGAGAGATGGAGACACAAGGGCTGTGTAGGGGTCTAAATACTCTCTCTGTCTAAAATTGGTCACAAGTCTTTCACTGGTGGCTTATGCCTCCAGGCAGTATTGCCTTTAATGTGCTAATCTGAGGAGGTGATGTTTGGGGGAGATAACAGAGTCATGAGAGTGGAGCCTTTGTGGATAATATTAGTGCCCTTATTATAAAAGGACTCCAGAGGGCTCTCTTGTCCCCTCAGCCATGTGACGACAGAAGGAGAAGATGGCTCTCTGCAAATCAGCAGAGGGTCCTCGCTAGACACCGGGCCTGCCAGTGCCCTCATCTTCCCAGGCTTCAGGACTGTGCAACATTGATGTTCCTTGTCAGAGCTGCCCACTCCGTGGCGTTGTGTTATAGCAGGCCCAAGCTGAGACAAGACACAAGGTCATAAAGTGTGGAAGACGCAGTCCCCCGATTGGCAATGGGGATGGGTTGCATGCTCCTGACCAACGGGAGAAGAGAGAAAAATAAATGAGGCAGAGAGGGAGTAAGTAAGAGACGGAGCACAGGGGTGTTGGCAACACACAACCACTTCACAGAATTCACACAAATCAAAAACATAGCATTGGAAGAGAAATTGAAAATTACCTTTTACCGAGGTGACTAGTCCTCCAAGCCTGACCCTTTAGCTAAGGAAACCAGAATCTGTAAATGTTAAAAATTCAGATCCCCTATGCTTACCACATGATTCTCATGCATGGTGAAGTCTGAACCGGTGCTGCCATCCCTTTAATCAACGCGGGGCTCCAGTCCTCCACACATGGCTCATTCCCCAGCAGCTGAAGCACCTTTAAACTTCTGAAGCTGCTTTTCCAGCTTCACTTTCGATGCTTCCAGGAACAGGAAGATTATTCTCTTAAGGGTGGGATCATTGCTGTTCTTATATCATATATGCTGTTTGTGATTAGTGGTCCTTTCTACTGGGGACGGCAGACATAGGGGTTAGGAACAAAGTGCCACTCTGGATGAAGAATTGCATGGGCGTCAGTCCGGGTCCACCATCTGTTGGCTGGCAGCTCTTGGGCACATGCCTCATTTGAATTAGAGATAGTCATAGATGTCATTTCCTAGGGATCTTTTGGGGAGTTTTATGGTACCTGAACGAGGGCCAGCCATGCAGAGGGCTCTCTACACATAGTTTAATACTCTCCTGTCTCTCTCATGAAATTCTAGATTTTTGATCATAGGCCATGCGAGTTCATTTGTCACTGGGTCCTGCAAACTGTGTTGCCAGTCCTAGAAAGAGCCTGATATGAGTTAGTACTTATAAACTGACACAGCTGTTCTAATGTTTTGAAAAGTTTAAATTATTAATATGGTTTAAAAAGCATCTTGGTTCCTAAATCATGCATTGTGTTCACCAGCAGTTTTGGGGTCTCCTTCACCAAAGGCTCATGTCAGCTCCCCCACCACACGAGGGCTTTCCTAACAGGGCCAACTCTGCTGCTGCTATTCTTTTTGTCTTGTTTTTATTTCAAAATATTAAGGGGCTACAAAGATTTTGTAAGTGAATTAATAAAAGGTGGTATATGTACACCCTGGAGTACTACTCACAGCCATTTAAAAAAAGATGAATTTAATACTTCTTGCAACAATCCATATGGAACTGAAGCATCCTAAGCAAAATATCTCAAGAATGGAAAAAAAAATCCCACACCATTTGTACACACTGTTAAATTGGAACTAACTGATGAGCACACAGGTACACAGAGGAGAGTAAAATGCAGTGGAGGGACAAGAAGGAGAGGGGCAAAAACCTACCTAGTGGATACAGTGAACGCTACTGGGGGATGGGCACGCTTACAGCTGGGACTTGAGGATAACAGAAGTGACCTGTGGAAGCATGTGGCTTCTTGTATCTCTGGCATTCCCATTGAACTTGGCTCCCTTCTGCCCTTCTACACGGTCCTTATAATGACCACTCCTGTGTCTAGGGTGCTCGCCATTTCACTTCTTTTCAGATATAATCCCATGTTGAAACATTGATTACAGGAAATGGGGGGATTCCTGGAAGAAGTTGGCTCTTTTGAGAATAGTCACAGCCGGCTAGCAATGGTCCTCCTTACATATTTTGAGTACCTGGTCTTCAACCCTGATCACCAATGTAGACTGCTTCTATTTTTGGAGTCTTATTTCAGTTCTGTACATAATCTACTATGGTAGATCTTTGCTTTAGGTCTCAGGAGCCAGTTGTGGGCTAATGGATCTCCCCTACCCCAGGAAGGTTCTGAGCTCTTCATGTGAATTAATCCACCTTTACCTTAGCAACCAATTTTCTTAACCAGTGTTCTCAATAAGAGTTAGACATGACAAAGTCTCTATTAGACTTTAGTCTCTATTAGACAATAGAGACATGCAAATCTCTATAATATCCAGATCCCAAGAAGATGTCCTACATTTATTAAACAAATATGGCTCCTGGTTTAACCCCCTGTAGGACAAGTCACTTCAAAGGAGCACAAGTCTTCCCTGAAGCTCTTGCTCATTGATTCTAGTCTGACCTCTGGCAAAATTCTTATTCAACTTGAATCTATTCCAAATCCTTGAAGGCAGCAGGCATATAGGTTACTCCATGTCTGCCAAGACTACAGAGTGGTAAACAGCAGAATGAACCGATACCTAGAGGGTGTCTTCAGAAATGATGTGCCTTGGGAGCAGTTCTCAGAGGAAGCAAAGTCAAAACACTCGCTGGCTCTCACTGACCTTGAGCCTTCCCTCTGTGCTGACTCCAGTGCCCCATCCCTCTTTGTGAAGTATTCTTTCCCCTCTCTGGGGTGACTTCTTGCAGCTCTTCCTGATTTTCTGCTGTGTGCTGAGTCATCCATTGCAACTTACAAGGGGACTCCACATCTGGATGGTGGATGGTGTGTGCTCTTGCAGAAGTACTAAGGCTGCCTTTTAGCTGGAGGAGGGACTCAGGGAGAAAGCACACTTGATTAAATTTATCTTTTATTGTAAACCGCTTCAAATGAATGTGCCCTGAAGCCTGATTTCAGCCTTCCAGAGTAAGCCCAGGCTGGCCTCAGTCTTTGTATTGCCTTCTGGTGACTGCGGTGAATTGCAACTTGTGTTTTTACACCTTGGGAAAAAGAGCAGAGCCCACAGGACAAAGCTGATTCTAATGGTGAATCAGAGACCCTTTCTTCTCAAGTCCGAGTGAATATCAGCCTTTCACTGGAATTTACTTTAAAATAAATAAAAGGTGTACACTTTCTTTTCTGTAAATAAGATAAATTGATGCTCCCAGGCTGGACCTGCCTTGCAACAATACACTGGCTGCTGTTCCCTACGTGATGCTTTTCTCCTTAATGGAGACACACATGGCCCTATTGAAGGGACTTTCCAATTCCTTGTGATCTTCTGTGCCTAGAAATGTGGATTGACGCAGCATGCTCCAAGCATAGAAATCCCCCTATACTCCAGAGCTCCTGCTCACACTCAGTCTGGTTCCTGGACAGAAAATTCTCATTTTTATTCTGAAAGCTGGGTAGGGCAGAAGAGGGGGCTGAAGGGAGGATGTTATTATTCTCTGCATCACATGATCCTCACTTGCTAAGAAGGAGGCTTACAACAAGGGCTACCCATGCTGATAGGACCCTACTAATCATACTGACATCATAAATCTTTTTGTTGGAGAAACAGAGAGCAAGAGAGAGATGGAGACAGGATTTTTCACTTTCTAACCAGGTACTGTAAGCTGTTGAAGGGCTGGCGAGTGAGTGGAGCTCTGCTTTCCTTCTGAGATCACAGCTGTCACTTTCCTTGATGTTTTCTCTTCTGATAACGTGGCTTCTTTTCAGCGGATGATCTCTCTAGGTGTGCCGTGTCCAGGCCTCCCCTGATGGAATGACCCTGTAAGATGAAATCAGTAACCATCCTTCCACCATGGCCACATGTTTTGGGTGGGCCATGGGACACAGCCTAGGAGGACAGCCACAAGCCTGCAAACTTACCGAGCTTCTGACCACATCTGGCCCACATCTGAGCTGACCTCATGCCAGCTCTCATGCATGTGCTCTATCTCTAATCAAGCCTTCATATGCTGGTTTCGACTCTGCCCTCTGAATACCTTACCCTTTTCCATTAAAAGTCACACTTTTTATGGTCAGCCAGCATCTGATCCAGCCCTCCCTCCCAGTCTTCTTTCTCAAGCAGCTCAGCTTGGGTGGCCTCTAAAGTAAGAATGTGGCCAAATCCCCTGCTCCTTCCTTACCCCAAGCCCACGTACTCACTAACCTCTAGAGGGAGGTCTCTTCTTCCACTTGTCTGGTAAGAAAAATTCTATAGGTTAGGGAACGCAGGGAACCTGTAGCTCCTGTGGCTCAGTGGGTAGGGCGCTGGCCCCATATACCGAGGGTGGCAGGTTCAAACCCAGTCCCAGCCAGCTAAAACAGCAGTGGCAACTGCAACAAAAATAGCCAGGTGTTGTGGCAGGTGCCTGTAGTCCCAGTTACTCGGAAGGCTGAGGTAAGAGAATCGCTTAAGCCCAAGAGTCTGAGGTTGCTGAGAGCTGTGACATTCGGGCACTCTGACAGCTTGAGATTCTGTCTCAAATTAAAGAAAAAAAGAAAGAAAAATTATACAGGTTAAATAAAAAATGGTGACCTCAGTAATTGTACCACTAGGCTGTGATAATGGGATCGAGGGCTTTTAATTAGAGGAATTAAGGGATTATAAACAGATCTCCACCACTTTCTGAATTCCCTTGGTCCCTCTTCAGGACAAGGGCCAGATATCTCCCACACAGCTGGCCTGCTGGAGAAGATTCGTGGAGAGACGTGGTGTCTGGAGGACAGGAGGCCTTGGAGGGGGCGGTGGGGGGAGTCGTCAGACCGTAGCAGACTTTAGGGGAGAAAGCCTCTTTGCCTCTGTCTTCGTGCTCTCCCTCCTCTCGCCTTTGGAGAGGTAATGTACAGCAGACACAGGCCACGTGGGGACTTCTGGGAAGGGTGCTTGGAAACTGGCTTCTCTGCTTTTCTCTGGTTTAAATGTGAAGCTGAAATGCGGGGGAGCTCTCAAGGGTTTCCCCTGACTAGCACAGGTCTTCCCAGGTAGAAAGTTGTTACCCAAGACTGAGTTGCTTATCCCTCCAGCTCAAGGCTCGGTGTACCGTGAAAGAGGCACTTTGACAACTGTACATGGCCTTTGGGAACCTAGTGTGGCCATGTAAGGTGGAAGTTCTGTTCCTGGGCTCTTGTTTATAGCTCACTGTCTCACTGTGTGCCAGGCTCTGTGCTCAGTGATTTCCTGTATGGATAGGTTGGGGACTGTTGTTATGCCCATTTTCCTGACGGTAACAATGAGGTGTAGAGCAGGTAAGTTCCTGTTCAAGCATATTCAGACCAGACTGTCTTGCTGTCACATCAAGGGTATAGGTGGGAATAGAACCCAGCCCTTCCTGACCCCTGAACCCCACCTGTCAACCACAGCCCCAGGCTGTGTCGACCCTTCCATTAGGTCCACTCAACAAGCAGGTATTGTTCATCTACCAAACAGCACTTGGTTACGTCCTAGAAATGCGGAGACAGAGTAATAAGGCACGAGGCCTGCCATCCACCCTCCTGGCATAATGAGGAGACAGAAAGCACACTACCAATGCCATCTCTTTGTCATCTGTGGCTGTCTCACCGCTCAGCCTGATGCAGACTTCCTAGTCCCGGCCACCCAAGCCTCCTGCCTTCATCTCACTCTGGCTGTCAGTTTGGTGTCACAGGCAGATGGGATACAAGAAAAGCCCGTCTCTGGGTGTAGAGCAAGAAGAGTGGGGGCGGGGGATGTGCCACAAAGCCAGAATCTGTTGGACAAATGACGTGACAGCAGACACGGTGAGGGTGACAGCTGGAAAATAGCATTTAATAGCCCCTGCCCAGGCTGTGCTCAGGAAGGTGGTGTGCTGAGCGACATCATAATGGCTTGTGGAAATACTGCTCGTAGCCCTCAAAGGCTACCACTTGAGGACACCCACCCAGCCTGGAGGACTTTTTTTGTCACTTTGATAACACCCAGTCTGTGGAAACAGAATCTGTGCTGGGTTTTGTCCAGTCATGCATTCGGGAGTTGCCACGCAGAGATGACCAGCTAGACCTGGGGTCTACTTAGCCGTGGCTCTTGCTAATGAACACTTGGCAGAAGTGCCTGCCAATGACACCGGGGTCCAGGGGAGGCTCACCGCAGCTCAGGGTCTGCATTGCTGCTAACTCCTGAAGATAATTATAACGTCGGTTAAAATTATATGAAGATAACGTCGGTTAAAATATCTAATGGTTTATTCAATATTTCGGTGAGTTTCAATTACTCCCAATTATAATTCAACAGCTTTTCTATTTAAAACAATTACTTGCCCTTTGCAAGTAGCTTTGAAGCAAATAAATTGTTTGCCATTATTAGTCACTGTCTCTGCTGAGGTTTTTTTTCCTTCCATTTCTCCCCAACGCTGCTGCTTTTGAATTTGGGGCTAACTAGTGTTCTTTTCTTGGTTAACCCTTTGCCTTCCCATGCCATTCACTGCCAAGCTAAAATTGCATAGTGGGGGGAGAAGAAAAGTAGCTTCAGTGACCCTTGAAACAATTATACTCATTAAAAATCAATGAGATCCAATTATGAGCAACAGGACTCTGACTCAGTTTAAAATGTATTGAATACCAATCCCTGCTAAGTGACAGCAGCTGATCACTGGGATCTTGACTGCTGTTAGGGAAAGAGATACTTTGATTGGCTTCTGTTATTGCATTCAAAGCCACCTCCTCCTTGTCATTATCGTCATCTTGTGTATATTGTGTGATTTCCTTCAGTGCTAAGTGTTGTGAAGTGCAAGGGAATTTGCAAGGAATATGGATTGCCCTCAAGCATCTCTCAGAGCTTGTGCAGAATTCCATAGCATATTTTTATTGAATTCTGCTCTTGCCCTAGGAATCCAGAAATATATATGTTTTTTGAGACAGAGTCTCACTTTGTCATCCTAAGTAGAGTACCATAGCATCATAGCTCACAGCAACTTCAAACTCTTGGGTTCAAGCAATCCTCTTGCCTCAGCCTCCCAAATAGCTGGGACTACAGGACCCACAGCTATCTTTTTTTTTTTTTTTTTAAGAGTCAGGGTCTCAATCTTGTTGAGGCTGGCCTCAAACTCCTGAACTCAGGCAATCCACTGGCCTTGGCCTTTCAAAGTGCTAGGATTATAGGCATGAGCCACCATGCTCAACGGAATTCAGAAATAATTGGTATCACATCATTCTCCAAAGAACTTGCCATTCAAACTGTGCTCTGTGACTTGATTATGATCAGCAAACCAACTATTTGGTTAACAATTGATTAAATAGGTACATTATTTATAAAATCCTAGAATTAACAGAACTAGAGACTATTTGGTATCCACACTGGTAATCATTGATGAAATATTGATATTTCATCGATATTGATGAAAATATTGATTTCATCAATCATTGATGAAATATTGACATTGAGAACCCTTAATAAATACTTTGTAATACCTAAAATACATTTGTGAAAAGCGAATTATAGCACCAAGTTTAAGAAAATAAAATTCAATATACAAAGTACTTTTCTAAGCCAAGCACAGTGGCTCACACCTGTAATCCCTAGCACTCTGAGAGGCTGGGGCAGGTGTATTGCTTGAACTCAGGAGTTCAATACCACCTTGAGCAAGAGTGAAAAACCCTGTCTCTACTAAAAATACAAAAACTAGCTGGGTGTCATGGCAGGTACCTGTAGTCCCAGCTACTTGGGAGGCTGAAGTAAGAGGATCGCTTGAGCCCATGAGTTTGAGGTTGCTGTGAGTTACCCCTGTGATGCCACAACATGCTAGCCTGTGGCAACAGAGTGAGACTCTGGAAAAAAAAGTACTTTTCTAGGGACCACCTTTCTGAGTAAAATTTCATCTCCGCAGAAACAAGAAAAGGGCGTGTACTTCTGCCACTTCTTTTGAACATTGTATTAAACATTTTAGCCAAGGTAATTACTAAAAAGAAAAAGAAATAAAAAATATCTACATTTGAAATGAAGGAATGAAATGATTTCTACTTGCAGATTGCATGACATTATACATTGAATTTCCAGGAAATGCCCAGAAACACTCACATATTGTCAATATTACAGCTAATAAATATTTTAAACAAGGTTCTAAGAGTAATATAGAAAAATAAATTGTGTATTTATACACTACCAATGAGCCATTCAAAATCCACATTAAGGAAACGATACCATTTAAAATACCATCAAAATAATAAAATCATTAGGAATAAATTTAACACAAGGACAAGACTTGTACACTGAAAATTATGAACAAATTATTGAAAAAAACTGAAGATTTAAATAAATAGAGATACACTGTGTTCATGGATTGGAAGACCTAGTATTGCTGAAAAGTCAATACTCACCAAATTTGTCATTGATTCCATGCACTCCCTATTAACCCCAGCTTCCCTATCTATGCATATTGAAAATCTGATCATAAATTCATACGGAAATGCGAGTTATCCAGCATATTCAAAGCAATCTTTAAAAAGAAGAATAAAGTTGGAGGACTCCCATTTCCCTGTTTCAAAACTCTATACAAAGCTACAGTAAATAAGATGGCATAGACTTGGCATAAAGATATATACATATATAAGTGGAGTATAATTCAGAATCTAGAAATAAAACACACATTTATGTTCAATTGATTTTCAACAAGAGTGCCAAGAAGACATTTCAGCAGGGGGAAGAATAGCCTTTCATAAGTGGTGTTGGGATGGCTAAAAATCTACATGCTAAGCAATGAATTTGGAACCATACTTATGTCTACATAAAAAAATTAACTCAGAATGGATCAAAGACCCAAAAGCTAAAAATATGAAACTCTTAGGAGAAAATATAGGCTTATAGCTTAATAAGTGGATTAGGCAATAGTTTCTTAAATATAACACCAAAAGCACAAGTAAGCAAATAAAAAATAAATAAATGAGGTTTAGTCAAAATTTTGTTTTTTGACAGAGATTATCAAGGACGTGAAAAGAAAGTCCATTGAGTGGGAAAACTGTATAACTGATAAGGGTCTAGTGTCTGAAATATACAAACACATATCAATTAAAAAAAAGATAATGAAATTTTTAAAGGGCAGATCATTTCAATAGAAATTTCTCCAAAGACACAAAAATGGAAAGTTGCTCAATATTATTAGCCACTAGGTAAATTGAAATTAAAATCTCAATTTGATACTCTTTCATGCCCACTAGGATAGCTACAAACAAAAAGGCAGGCCATGATGAGTGTGGGTAGAAGGTGGGAAATCAGAACCCTTGTGTATTGCTAATAAAAGTGTAAAATGATACAGCTGCTTTGTTAAGTATAGTGTACCACGCGACCCAGTGATTCCAGACCTATGTGTATGCCCAAAGGAAAGGAAAACACATGTCCACGGAAAACTTACTCACAAATGTTCACAGCAGCATTATTCATAAAAGCCAACAGGTGAAACAACCCACATGTCTATCCGCTGCTGAAGGGATAAGCTAGACACGTGGTGCCTCTCTGGGGTGGTGTATCATTCAGCCATGAAAAGGAATGACTCATGCTACTACAGCTTGAATGGAACTTGAAAAAATTCTGCTAAGCGCAAGAAACTAGACATGAAAAAACCTCATTCATTTATGATTGATACGTAAGAAAGTCCAGAATGTGCAAGTGCATAATACAAAAAGTTGTAGTAGTTACATGGCAGGGGGCCACAGGGAGGGGCAGACCGGATCACTGTTAATGGGTATGAAGCTTCTTTTTGGAGTGGTGAAATGTTTCAGATTCGGGTGGCAGTGATGCTTGTACAGCATTGTTACTAGACTAAGAACTACCGTGCTGTGCTCTTTAAAGGGATGAATTTTATGCAATGTGAATTATATCTCTATGTAAAATAAACGGTTACAACAGACCTGGATTTATTTCAGTGGCGAAAGAATGGAGATGATTGGAATCTACAAATCCCCTTCACAAGATAGAAAATAGTGGTTTTCCTTGATAGGCTTTTGTAGCGAACACGGCAGTATGTCATCTATTACAGCGATGCTGGGCTACCTGAATGGGCAGAGTTGCTGATAATTAGAACCAGAAGCAACTGGGCTTTGGGATTAAAAGCAACAGTAAAGCAGATGGGAGGAGGAGGGAGAGCTTTCAGCAGCACAGCCTGGAGGCAGATAAGGACACTATGTTCTAGCCAACTGGGGAGTAGAAAGCTGAAATGTAGGCGAAAGGGGCTTGTGGAACTATATCAGTGTGGTCTTTTATACACCCACATGTATAGTACAGGCTATTTAATCTTGACGCTAAATTGGGAAGGGTGTTGCAGACTCCCAGTGAGGGCTCTTGCGGTGTTTCTCCGTAGCCAGACCAAATTAAGTCAGTCAGTGGTCTCCAGAGAAGGTAAGATGCTTAAGTCAAGAGGAAGCTATTTATTTTTTTTAATTTTTAATTAGAAGCTCAGATATTCTAGGTTATGGACATTTTCAAGAGATTCCAATGAAAATATCAATTGATAGACTTAATAATTTCATCTGAGAAGTGACATCCCAAAGTAATAGTGCCTGCAAGCCTTTTTTCGACTTAGAGATGAGGACGGGGTAAGTGTTAAAGTGCTTTTTAATTTTTTTTTTAATTTTAGCAATATCACAGTTTATATTGAGGAGGAAAAAAAGAACCTTGGAAACCATCCAAATTCCCCACAAAAGGGAACTAGCTAGGCCTACTGTTTCACAAATGATGGCTCCTTTAAGCATATTAAAATGGTAATATGTGGCAATTTTAATATATGGAAAACTCTAAATCATGAACTGAATTAACAAAACACAAAATTATATGCCAACTGATTACAGCATTTTAAATATTCAAAAATGCTGTATGTATGTGCATTTAAAAGAAAAAGAGAGATAACTTGGATAGAAAGGATGGAATTGCCAGACTAATGATTTGTATATAGTTCCAGAATGACTCCGTGAAAGTGATAATAGTGGCCGAGTTTTATAGACGAAAAACTGATATACACAATATTTTGATATAACTGGTTTTAGGACACCCAATTGATAAAAGACTGACAAGATTTAAATTCAGGGCCTTTGACTCCAGATTTTATTGATCCCTAACCCAGTTAAACATAATTTAATATTATTATTTCTTTTTCTGGGTCACCAATTCATTGAAGTCCAAATGTGGTGAGATACCAACACGAAATGTTTCTGTTTTTCTCCACTCACTGTCCTCATGTTGAATCTGTCTTTTCCATCTCCTGATGATGACAGATCCCATAGGTGTCTATCATTTGCTATCATTTAAAAAATCTAGTCTAACCCAATTTCATCTAGCTTTAAGCCCCAGCCTCACACCCTCATTAAATGTTTATCCTTTCCTCTTTCTCGGCTATCTACCAGGCTTCAGCATAAGAAATTTTCAGCCCAAGGGAGAGTTCGTGATTGGCATGTAGAACATTTTCTCCATTCTTGTTTCTTCTGGTCTCAGCTCCTCTTTTGTAAGCTTGGGAAGAGGGAACGTGAGGGAGGAAGTAGATGATGTTACGTAACTAGCATCACATTGGCAGTCCTTCCGTGGCTCTTCCAGCTTCTTTGTCAAATGATGCGGATATCCAAATGCTGGTTCTCTCATGGAATTCATGTGTGAATTACCCACCGGGCCCTGGAACATGCTGTTAAGATACCCTAATTGGGAGATTAGCTTCAGCTTCACCTTCTGAAGCTGACCCCATGTTTTCCCCTGGTACTGCTGTGGGGGTCCCGCACAGGACAGGCCTTGGCTGCTGTATTCCTTTGCCCTGTATTTCAGCCTTCTTGGGGAAGTACATGCTAGCTCGAGTCAGGCTTGCCTCACCTGGCCTTCCCACGGTCTGCTCACTAGAAGTGCCGGACCCCTCGCTTACACAGACCTTGTGCACCGACGCTGCCTGGGTGCCACATTCCCTTCTGCCACCTCTCTTATATTCCTTTTGTGCTTCTGTTCAAATGGGTCGAGAGCAAAATCAGCAGGTGCAGTACATACATAGACATCCCAGTAAGGAACTGCGATGCCATTCTGCTCTTCCTACAGCACTCATCTAATCTCTGTAAACTGTTGTCCTCAATACTCTTGTGCTTTTCTTGGCATGGTTGAAAGAAGCTCCCCTCTGCTCACAGCAGGGAGAGCAGTGTACAAGCTCATTCTCCCAAGTTGCTGAGTCATGTCTCTGACAGCTCTCCACCTCTCTCCCATTACCTCCTTCCTCCCCAGTTTAAATGTATACAGACTTAGGTGGTGATGGTGGCTCAATTACACTGACATAGCAGAACTCACCATCACCCCCTATAAAGCCTGAAGGAGATTTCTGTCCCATAAATATTTGAATCTCATTTTCAAGGTAGAGTACTTGACTTGTGTATGTCTTAGTTTTGTATCCTGGTCCGGGACAACAGAGCCCTCTCACTACCCTCTTACCCTCATCAGGTAACCAAACTGCAAAGTAATGTTTAGAAAAGGTGGCACATGTCTAATTATACAGTACCTTTAGCACTTAGGAGGATTCTTTGCTATTCTCCTGGTGTTTAAAGCATACTAGAAAAAATAGAGAATAGTAAATCAAAGAAATCTAATTTATTGACAACTATATGTCTGAAATCAATGAGGGTAATCTAAGGGAAAAACACAATGCCTATAGATTAAGAAGTTAAATGGGAGCATGAACAGAGATATACACGATCTCTGATTTTATACTCAAATTTGCAAGAAGAGCTCAGTTGTCCAGGCTGGGCGGTAGGCACGGGCTTTGGCATCATGCTCTAAAAGGTAAGCCGAAACCCGTCATTACTAGGAACTAAAATTCTTTAAATACATATTCATCAACTCTGTTTAGGTTCCAAGGGGTTACTTCAAATCACCATACTTTGGAGCATATGACCTTTCTAGGCACATTTAATTCACTATGTCCTCTTTAGAACACTCTTGGTAACTGGTCCACTCGCTATTTCTGGCAAGTCTGGAAGTTTCTTGCCTCTCTAGTTTTCCTCATGCCACCCCCACCCAGGGATTCCCCCCTTCATATGTTTAGCTAAAATAATCTCATGTGTTGTTGGAAAGCACTTCCTCTTATCCTGCTGTGGGGAATCCTTTATTTTGCAACTCTTTCTAAAAAGTGCATTGCTTTGCATTGCTGTGGAATATTTCTCAGAATGGATCCATATTCCCTCGGGCGTCCAATGGCATTCTCTAGTGTGGCCATGATTATTGATATTGTTATTAGGAGAGAAGAATTTGAATGTTCTTACTCTGATGATTATCTAAAAGAATTAACCTGATTTTGAACGGCCAAAAACTAACTGACTGACCTAAAACTAACTGGCCAAAAACTAACTAACATCTGAATGGCCAGAAAACTAACTGACTAACCTTTCATCGTTTCATTGTCCAAGTGAGTTTATAGCTGAGTTTGTAATCACATTGGCACCAGGAGTTCTCCAAGAATACCACAACACAAATTAGCTAAATACATGAATAACAGGCTTGTGCCAAGCAAAGGGCCAGTGATTTAATGAAGGCTGTGGGAAGGTTGGTTTTCCTATAGAAAAAGTGACAAGAGCATGAGGGGTTGTATGGCTCAGTGGCATGGCAGAAACAATTCAAAAAATTGTGCACAGTCGTCCTCAGCACTGCATTCACGCTGAAAATAGAAATTTAGTTTTAATAAAGTAATGCCATCCATCTCACTAAATTAGTACTGATTGATTGAAAAGTTATCGGGTTTTGGATTAATAGTTTTGTTTGGATTTCATTGGCAAATTTGATTTGGTTTCACAAAATGTGTAGGATTCTGAGGTAGTGAATATTTCATAGAAATGAGGTATTCCTTTCAGAAATTTTATTGAGAAAAATCTTTTGCTTCATGACCCATGGCCATGCGGCTTTGATTGTGGTTTTTGCCACGTCACCATCTCTGAATAAGGAGGAGCTGTTGAATAAATGCTAGTAGCAGTCAGATGGGCGTCTTGGTTGGAAGATTCATTTACTACACTATTTAACTGCTTTCCTATGGATCATATTGCCTTACAATCACTCATAGAAAAAAATAAATTACAGACAAACAGTCTGAATTTAGCCTATGACCTAAAATTTTCCATTTTCCTAACTGCATTGTAATCCCTTATTTTATCAATGAAGAGTTTAAATAAAATTAGTGATTGCTTACTTTATTTTACCCTTTGGTACTCATTTTCTTGGGAAAAATAATTCCATATCTCATGAAATAAAATAACAGTTAAAATGTAGATGTTTTAATAGAGAGGATTTTGATCTTAGGTCCACTAAGAGTGGATTCTTTCTTTCTTTTTTTTTTTTTTTTCCTTTTTTCCAGGTAAGCCAGACAACTCTCATCATTCTTGAACTCAAAGCTGAAAAAATCTAAGGTCCATTACTGTGACTGCCTATCACGTATGACTGATTGCAACCACCCAATGTTCATCCCAGTTCAATGTAACTCCAACTTAATGTACATATTCGTTAAGATTCATCACAAATGAGTTTTCTGGCTAGATTTTTTTAATAGGAGATATAGTCTGGCAAATAACATCAAAATGTTGGATACATGGTTTCCTCTTTCGAGCAGCTTACAATTTGCCAAACTGGATATTTAATGATTCATTACTGCATTGGCTAATTTACAATGATTGTGTATCTTCCATGTGCCTGTGCTGTGTAGTACTTTTACATTTTCTTTTTCGTTTTTGCTTTTCTTGAGCATGATTTCTCCCCCCACTGGACATAACCCTCAGGAAAATAAGTCATGCATACCAATTTCTAAATTATAGGTTCTTACTTCATAAATGCTTTGGAAGTAGTTGAATGAGTTATGACATTACAGAAAAGACAGATGGTGATTATTGGCTGAGGAAGAAAGAGAAAAAATTCATGAACTTGGAGGCATTTGGGTTAAGTCAATCCTATTAAAAGCAAAGGTAGGGGTAGGGGTGAAAGACCGGGACTTGGAGAATGGGGGGGGGGATAAGACTGGACTCTAGAGAGTGTGAGCAGGTATAAAGAAAGGTGGGCTAATTTATCAAAGGTTTCATTGTCATTCTCAAGAACTTGACCTTTATTCTATAGGAAACTACTAAATGGCAAGATCGGTGTTTCTGTCCCCAGAGACTTTAAACAGGCTTCTCCCACCTCATTTCTCACTTCTGATTTTTTCTCCTTCACCTGCCATAAGTTCATTTACATTAAAATGCAGTGGAGAAATATGAGCTGCTTGCATTTTGATTCTAAGAGTAGAAAACCTTGGCGTAGTTGCTCTGCAGAGCACTGCACCCAGCTAAGTGTGTTGTGGAGGTGATACGATTAAAGTATTAACTACTACAGTATCTAACCATCCCGCCCTCTTTTGTCAAAAACAATTAATGTGGATTACATACATCTGAAAGAATTGCCTTCATTTCAAATCTTGGAGCATCTCTAGAGAGGATTAGGTAGGAAATGAATGGTCTAGCTTTCATAAATTAGGGAAATCTGAATAATATTTGTGTTTGGAAAAGTGCACTCAGACCCTTCCCAGTGCATTGGTGCCACATGGCTAACTCTGGCCAGGAAATGAGAATTGCATATAATGCAGTCATTATAGGAGCAAAAGTCCCGCCGGTCATGTTTCATGTGTTTTGATGCAAAAAAAAAAAACAAATAAAGCAACTAATTTTTTTTTTTTTTGGTTAAGTAAATTGTTTAATATTGTACAGTAGGAAAACAATAGAGCTTGAATTAAAAATGACGTTTGTCCAAAGTTCAAGCTTTTAACTCTTTTTTTTTAATTTTTTTTTATTTTTTATTTTTTATTTTAATTGAATGTTAACTATGTACATTAATGCACTTCTGGGGTACAGTATGGGGTTTTCACATGCATTCTGAAATACTTCCATCAAACTGGTCATCACAGCCTTCATGTCATTTTC
>CAUYTI010124441.1:0-10473 GCA_963575145.1 Galago senegalensis | reverse complement strand
GTGGCATTACGCTCACAGCAGCCTCCAACTCCTGTGCTCAAGCGAGTCTCCTGCCTCCTCCTCCCAAGTAGCTGGGACCACAGGCGCCCGCCACAACGCCCGGCTATTTTTTGGTTGCAGCTGTCATTGTTGTTTGGTGGGCCCGGGCTGGGGATTCGAACCTGCCACCTTAGGTGTATGTGGCTGGCGCCTTAGCCTGTTGAGCTATAGGCACCGAGCCAGGAGCTTCTGTCTTTAAGAAGCAGATTTCTAATGAAACAAAGATTGTCAGAGATTTTCGTTTTGTTTTCGCACCAAATAGTTTCAGAGTTCTGTGGAAAAGAGAAGGTATTAGATAAAGTGTGGTATAGCACACAGGGCCAGAAGACCACTTATGCTTATGCTTGAATCAGTGTATATGTAGGGAAAGTATGGTGTGAATTATTAATTCATTAAACTGGCAATTTATCATATGGTATATCTCAGCCTGAGTTCTGTCACCATGAGATTTTCAGGACCTTCTCAGGTAGATTTACTGCCTTTTCTGCATTTTTTTTTTAAGACTAGTCAAGTGCAATAGTGAAAAGTCTGCTTTTTTTTTTTTTTATCTGAGCCTTTATGGAATGTTCTTATCTGTTACAACGTTTTGCATATTTTTGTCCTGTACTATAAGCTCCTAGAGGCCAGGGATCAGATCTTCTTCTCACTGTCTATGTTATAGGGCTCAGAGTAAGAGCTCAGTAACTATTTATTTTGTAGTTTTATTTTATTTTTTCTTTTAGAGATGGGGGGGGGTCTCACTCTGTTGCCCCGCGGTGCGATCATAGCTCACTGTAACCTTTGAACTCCTGGGCTCAAGCCATCCTCCTGCCTTAGCCTCTATAGTTGCTGGGATTACAGGGGTGAATCACCATGCGTAGCTCAATAAAAGAAAGAATGCATGCATGAAGTCTCACATCATAGTTTAAAGAATTCTCCCCTTGTTGTTTTTTAATAAAATTTTGGTAAAAAACATATAAAATTTACCATCTGAACCATTTTTAAGTGTATAGTTCAGTAGTGTTAAGTATCTTTACACTGTTCTGAAACATTGTACATTCTTGCTTTTTAATGCAGTTATGTTTTTGTTTGTTTCAGGTGGTGTTCCGTTCTACGTCGGCTATGGTTTACATATTTATTCAGATGAGCTGTGAAATGTGGGATTTTGATATTTATGGTACTGTTCCTAAGTGCTGATTGTAGCTGCCACTTGGGAGAATTTTCTGGTTTCCTCCAAATTGGTTATCATTTTACAATGAGCTCTTTTTTTTTTTTTTTTGAGACAGAGCCTCAAGCTATCACCCTGGGTAGAGTGCTATGGCTTCACTGCTCACAGCAACCTCCAACTCCTGGGCTCAAGCGAGTCTCCTGCCTCCACCTCCCAAGTAGCTGGGACCACAGGCGTCCGCCACAATGCCCGGCTATTTTTTTTTTTTTGGTTGCAGCCATTATTGTTGTTTGGTGGATCTGGGCTGGATTCGAACCCGCCACCTTAGGTGTATGTGGCTGGTGTCTTAGCCGCTTGAGCCACAGGTGCCAAGCCTACAATGAGCTCTTGACATTGTCTAAAGATAGGTTCTGATGCTAAAATGAATTAATATAGGGTGGTGCCTGTGGCTCAGTGGGTAGGGCGCTGGCCCTATATACTAAGGGTGGCAGGTTCAAACCTGGCCCCAGCCAAACTGCAACAAAAAAGTAGCCAGGCGTTGTGGCGGGCGTCTGTAGTCCCAGCTACTCAGGAAGCTAAGGCAAGAGAATAGCCTGAGCCCAGGAGTTGGAGGTTGCTGTGAGCTGTATGACGCAGAGTGCCACAGCACTCTATCCAGAGGGATAAAGTGAGACTGTTTCTACAAAAAAAAAAAAAAGAATTAATATAGGGGTAGATAGATAAATTCTCTATATATGTGTATATAAAAGATCACAAAGTCTGGCTTGGCACCTGTGGCTCAAGTGGCTAAGGCACCAGCCACATACACCTAAGGTGGCGGGTTCGAATCCAGCTGGGGCCCGCCAAACAACGATGGCTGCAACCAAAAAATAGCCGGGCGTTGTGGCAGGTGCCTGTAGTCCCAGCTACTTGGGAGGTGGAGGCAGGAGACTCGCTTGAGCCCAGGAGTTGGAGGTTGCTGTGAGCTGTGATGCCATAGCACTCTACTCAGGGGGACAGCTTGAGGCTGTGTCTCCAAAAAAAAAAAAAAAAAAAATCACAAAGTCCATGAAATGCAATAAGGTATTAGTAAAAGACCTGAATTCTCAGATCTTTAATTATTCTCTAAATATAGGAAGAAAAATTATAGAATGAATATGGTTAGCAACCAACACTTTGATACCTTTCATTTCTCTTCCTGTCATTCACAGAGTTAACCAAGTCTTTCATTTTATCTGAATGGTGACATAATGAGTAGAGAACAATAAAGCTGCTATGAAGTGCAAATGTTGTGTCCAGTATACCAGCCTTATGGTGCATGTAATCTGAATTTGTGTTTAGCAAAATTACAGATTAACTCTTGTTATGGATCAACAAGGTTCCTCATGAACGTCAGGAACTGCCAATGATCATGAATGCCCAGAGCCTACTGAATTGCCTTCTAACAAACTCTAAGCATGACTATGAGAATCACCACATTTGGAAGTTAGATTGTTCTCTCATTCTGAAGATACGCTGCGTTTGCATTTCTCGCTCATCAAAGCTTTTTTTAAACTTGCATTTTCTCTTGAAGCCATGGCTCCTTACTGAGTGAGGCAGATATTAAGTTTGGCTTTCCAATACTTCTAGCTCCAAAGAGAAAAACATTAAGTTTGGTAGAAACTGTAGGATTAAGCTATTTTGTACCTGGGTTTTATGATCTTCTTTTAAAATATAACAGAACCTGCCCTTTCTTTGGTCCCATTCCTATTACTTTATAGGAAAGAAGAAAACACAAGCAAGAAATAAAGGTAGTCTTCAGCCTGTTTTCATTGTTTCTTTTCAGGGGATCTGTATTTTGAGAAAGCTGTGAATGGTTTCCTTGCTGATCTATTTACCAAGTGGAAGGTATGTTTCTTCTTACATACCAGATCTCACTGAGTGAGTAAACATTATTCACTACAGATTTTTAAAATGCACTGTTTCTGTTAAGTTACCTTAAATTGAGCCATTTTAGCTAAAACCTGGACTCCATTAGCCAGGTGTGTTGGCA
Source organism: Galago senegalensis (assembly GCA_963575145.1). Taxonomy (NCBI): domain Eukaryota; kingdom Metazoa; phylum Chordata; class Mammalia; order Primates; family Galagidae; genus Galago; species Galago senegalensis. Next base: position 7,276 of record CAUYTI010124441.1, on the reverse strand, counting down.
AGCACCTATAGTCACAACTACTTGGGTGATTTAGGTAGGGGGATCATTTGAGGTTATAATGAGCTATGATCATGCCTCAGCAACCTCCATCTTCTGGGTTTAGGCAGTTCTCTTGCCTCAGCCTCCCAAGTAGCTGGGAATATAGCTGGGACTACTGCACTTTAGCCCTGGCAATAGAGCCAGAGACCTTGTTTCCAAAAAAAAATTTTTTTTCAAAAAGAAAAGAAATAAAACCTGAACTCCAAATTTAAATTGCCCTAATCACTTCAATATAATAAAGAACATATATGGCATATATCATATGTACTCAGTGGAGAAAGACTAAAAACTTTATTCCAACATCAGGAACAAGACAAGGATGCTTGCTTTTGCCACTGGTATTCAACATTGTACTAGTTGTTCTAGGCAGAGCAACTAAGTAAGTAAAAGAAATAAAAGACAGGGTGGCACCTGTGGCTCGGCTGATAGGGCGCTGGCCCCATATACCGAGGGTGGTGGGTTCAAACCCAGCCCCGGTCAAACTGCAACAAAAAAATAGCTGGGCATTGTGGCGGGCACCAGTAGTCCTAGCTACTTGGGAGGCTAAGGCAAGAGAATTGCCTAAGCCCAGAAGGTGGAGGTTGCTGTAAGCTGTATGATGCCATTGCACTCTACCAAGGGTGATAAAGTGAGACTCTGTCTCTAAAAAAATAGAAAAAAGAAATAAAAGGCATACAAATTGGAAAAGAAGTAAACTCTCTCTATTCATAGATGACATGATCCTCTATGTAGAATATCCTAAACAATCTATAAAAAATTATTAGGGCTAATAAATTCAGTAGTTTTAGGTTACAAAATCAACACACAAAGTTAGTTGTGTTTCTATACACCAGCAGTGAATCTGAAAAGGAAACTAAAGAAAACATTTACAGTAGCATCAGAAATAGTAAAATGTTTAGGAATGATTTCCCCAAGGAACTGTAATATTTTCATACTAAAATCTCTAAAACATTGTTGTCTGGGCTCGGTGGCTCACACCTATAATCCTAGCACTCTGGGAGACTGAGGCAGGTGGATTGTTTGAGCTCACAAGTTCAAGACCAGCCTGAGAAAAAGGGAGTCCCCATCTCTACTAAAAATAGAAAAAGTGAGGCAGGACGATCACTTGAGCCCAACTTTTGGAGGTTGCTGTGAACTATGATGCTATGGCATTTTAACCAGGGTGATAGCTTGAGCCTCTGTCTCAAAAAAAAAAAAATTGTGAAAGAAATAATTAATGAAAACCGGGCAGCGCATGTGGCTCAGTGGGTAGGGTGCCAACCCCATATACTGAGGGTGGTGGGCTCAAACCTGGCCCCAGCTGAACTGCAACAAAAAATAGCCAGGCATTGTAGGTAGCGCCTGTAGTCCCACTTACTCAGGAGGCTGAGGCAAGAGAATCACCTAAGCCCAGGAGTTGGAGGTTGCTGTGATCTGTGATGCCATGGCACTCTACCAAGGGCGATAAAGTGAGACTCTATCTCTACAAAAAAAAAAAAAAAAAAAAGAAAGAAATTAACAAAGACCTAAATAAATAGAAAGATTAACTTCTGTTCAGTGATGAAAAGACTTAACATTATTAAAATGGCAGTTCTGCTTTCATCTATCTAGAGTTTAATGAAGTTCCTATCAAAATCTCAATGCCTTTTTTTTTGATACAGAGTCTCATTATGTGGCGTCACTGCTCACAACAATCTCAAACTCTTGGGCTTAAGCAATTCTCTTGTCTCAGCCTCCCAAGTAGCTAGGACTACAGGTGCCCACTGTAACGCCTGGCTGTTTTATTGTTGCAGTTGTTGTTTAGCTGGCCTGGGCTGGGTTCGAACCTGCCAGCCTTGGTATATGTGGATGGCTCTGTAACCACTGTGCCATGGGTGCCGAGCCCTCAATACCCTTTTTTACAGAAATGGAAAAGTTGATCCTAAAATTCACATGGAATTGCAAGGAATCCTGAATAGCCAAGACAATCTTATAAAAGGAGAATAAAGTTGGAGGAGAACTCTCGCTTTCTAATTCAAAACTTAGCATAAAATGATAGTCGTCAAAACAGTGTGATACTGGCAAAAGGATAGACTTGTAGATTAATAGAATTGAATTAGAAGTCGAGAAATCAACCAATATGTCTATGATCAGTTGATTTTAGATGAGGGTATCAAATCCATTGGGGGAGAGATAGCTTCTTCAACAAATTGTTCTGGAACAACTGAATATCCATATGCAGAAAAATAAATTTGGACCCTTATATACAAAGATTTTTTTGGCAGGGCGGGGTACAGAGTCTCACTATGTCACTCTGGGTATAGTGCCATACATCACAGCTCACAGCAACCTCCAAGCCCTGGGCTCAAGCAATTCTGCTGCCTCCACCTCCTTAGTAGCTGGGATTACAGGTGCCCGCCACAATGCCTGACTATTTTTTGGTTGCAGCCTTCATTGTTGTTTGGCGGGCCTGGGTGGATTCAAACCCGCCAGCTCAGGTGTATTTGGCTGGCGCCTTAGCCACTTGAGCCACAGGTGCCAAGCCCTCACAATTGTTAAAAACTGAAAAATATTACTTCATTCAGTTACCTAACCTTGATATCACATGGAAACATTATCCTGATCAAAAAATATCTGAGGTAAAATTAAGTAGCAGAAAGAGCATAGAGTTTGGATTAGAGCAGACTGGGTTGAAAATTATGACTCTGCTCTGATTGGCTTTTTTTTTAGACAGTCTCTCACTACGTCACCTTCAGTAGAGTGTTGTGACATCACAGCTCACAGCAATCTCAAATTCTTGGGCTTAAGGGATTCTCTTGCCTCAGCCTCCCAATTAGCTGGGACCACAGGTGCCCACTACAACGCCCAGCTATTTTTTGTTGTTGTTATTACAGTTGTTATTGTTGTTTAGCAGGTCCAGTCCAGTCCAGGTTTGAATCCTCAGCCTCAGTGTATGGGGCCAGTGCCCTAACCACTGAACTACGGGTGCTGAGCCCTCTGATTGGCTTTTTGACCTTTGAGATTTAATCTCTCTGAACCTTTATTTCCTTATCCACAAAAGTGGTGATGATGGTAGTCCCTACTGCCTCTATCATATATGAATTGGGAGGTTTACGCCAACATCAACCTATTGGGAGACATTTTTACTCTCTGTTACTTATACCAAAATTAGATAAGGATTTATTGACATGGTGTTTATTTTTATTTTTTATTTTTTTTTTGAGACAGAGCCTCAAGCTATCCCCCTGGGTAGAGTGCCGAGGCATTACAGCTCACAGCAACCTACAACTCCTGGGCTCAAGCAAGTCTCTTGCCTCAGCCTCCCAAGTAGCTGGGACCACAGGCGCCCGCCACAACACCTGGCCATTTTTTGGTTGCAGCCGTCATTGTTGTTTGGCGGGTCCTGGCTGGGGATTCGAACCTGCCACCTTAGGTATACGTGGCTGGCGCCTTAGCTGGTTGAGCCACAGGCGCCGAGCCTATTTTATTTTCTTTTAGGTGAATTTGTGGAGTTATGTGATACATGGCATTTATATTGTATTAGGTATTGTAAACTGATGATGATTTAAAGTATAAGAATGTATATAGGTTATATGCAAATACTATGCCATTTTATATAAGGGACTTGAGCATTCAAGGATTTTGGTATCCTTTGAGGTCCTGGAGCAATCCCCCATGGAGATTTTGGGGAGATTTGTTACATTTTCTATTATCTTTGCTTCTTAAGGTCATTTATTTCTTTTATATTTGTACGGGATAAGTACTGTATACTTGGTGTACTGATGTGTCTTCCCAGCTGTGTTCTGTGATGACTTGAAATCAGTCCTGGTGAGAATATTTATACCGTGGAAATTGGAAAACACTGCAATCTGTTTGTTTGCTTGTTTTTTTGCAGTTTTTTTGGCTGGGGCTGGGTTTGAACCCACTACCTCCAACATATGGGGCTGGCGCCTTACTCCTTTGAGCCACAGGTGCCGCCCAACACTGCAAATCTGGAATTGATTTGTGTGAAAGTCAAAAAATATTTCAGTTTAATAAATATAATTGGTACAGGGAAAGAAATTCTTTCTTTCCTTCTTTCTTTTTTTCTTTTGCAGTTTTTGGCTGCTCTACTCCTTGAGCCACAGGCGTCTCCCGGGAAAGAAATTATTTCTTAAAAATTAGATAAGGATGCAGAGTCTGGAGCAATTGGAGTCCATTTAAACTAGTTGGTAGCTAATGAAGACCTGCTTCTTCCTAGATTCTGCTCTTGCTATTATGGCTTGTCTTTTTCTTTTCTTTTCTTTTCTTTTTTTTTTTTTTTTTTTAGAAATAATCTTACTATGTTGCCTTTGGTAGAGTGCTGGTGTCACAGCTCACAGCAACTTCAAACTCTTGGGCTTAAGCGATTCTCTTGCCTCAGCTTCTCAAGTAGCTGGGAGTATAGGCACCCACCACAATGCCTGACTATTTTCTTTTCTTTTGGTTGCAGCCATCATTGTTGTTTGGCGGGCCCAGGCTGGATTCGAACCCACCAGCTTAGGTGTATGTGGCTGGGGCCTTAGCCACTTGAGCCACAGGCGCCGAGCCTTCTTTTCTTTTCTTTTCTTTTTTTTTTTTTACAGTTTTGGCTGGGGCCGGGCTTGAACCTGCCACCCACGGTATATGGCGGGCTTGAACCTGCTACCTGCCCTACTCCTTCAGCCACAGGCACCACCCCCCAGCTATTTTCTTGTTGCAGTTGTCATTGTTGTTTAGCTGGCCTTAGCCGGGCTCAAGCCTGCCAGCCTCGGTGCATGTGTCTGGCGCAATAACCCCTGTGCTATGGGCGCTGAGCCTATGGTTTATCTTTTTCTGTCCACTTGAAATATATCAAATATAAGATGCCATATAATGTGCATTAAATTGTATTCCTTATACAGTGAATGCTGAAATGTCTAGTCAGTAAGTTTGGTTGGGATAGAGGTTAGGTTGGTCCATGCTGTCTGTTGTCTTCAAAAACCCAGGAGAAACTGAAACTGAGCTTAGTGACTCATTAGTACAAGCCACATTTCATGTTCACATGAAAACACCCTTGTTCGAGGAAGTTTATATCCAGATTCATGAAAACATTATTCTTGCTAGTCCCTAGGTGTCAAAAGATATTTAATAATTTATGGCCTTGGCTTATACCCTTATATCTTTTTTTTTTTAATTGAGACAATCTCACTATTGTCGCCCTCAATAGAGAGTTGTGGCATCACAGCTCACAGCAACCTCAATCTCTTGGGCTTAAGCGATTCTCTTGCTTCAGCCTCCCAAGTAGCTGGGACTACAGGCGCCTGCCACAATTCCCCACTATTTTTTAATTTTTAGCAGGCCGGGGGTGGGTTCGAGCTCAATAGCCCTGGTACATGTGGCTGGCGTCCTACCCACTGAGCTATGGGTGCCGCCCTGTATCCTTATATCTTGAGCTGCCCCCAATTTTCATCCTATGGCAGTAGTACGGTGTGAGAGTGCCTATAATTTTTAAATCCACCACTATGAGTGCTGTTCTTATTCCCCAAACTGCAGTTTTGAAGAAATTTTAAAAACTGTAAACATGTACAACTATGAGCCCTGATGCTGGGCTAGTCAATTTCATGCCCCATCAAGAACTGGGAGATGGAGACCATTACTTGTTGGTGATTTGCAGGGTTTTTGTTGTTGTTGTTGTTTCTTGGATTTTCTGTATCCTTGGGACTTTATTATTTATTTATTTATTTATTTTGAGACAGTCTCACTATGTCACCCTTGGTAGAGTGCTATGACATCACAGCTTACAGCAACCTCAAACTCTTGGGCTTAAGTGATTCTCTTGCTTCAGCCTCCCAAGTATCTGGGACTGTAGGCACCCACCACAAAGGTCTTGCTTTTTTTTGTTGTTGTTGTTGTAGTTGTCATTGTTGCTTAACAGGCTCTGGGCTGGATTCGAACCCACCAATGTCAGTATATGTGGCTGGTGTCCTAACTACTGAGCTATGGGTGCCAAACCTATCCTTGGGACTTTAGGTAACTTGCCCAAGGTCACATAATGGCAAGTTTCAGAGCAAGAACTCCATGCAGGTCTTCTGATTCTCAGCAGTACTCTTTCCTCTGCACTATACAGCTTGTAATTAGGTGAAATTATCCAATACTGTACATTGCTGCTGAGCCACCTAGAACTGAGAATGTTATATGTATACACACTGCTTTGTAATGAAGTATATGAAGTAAACTTGAGTGCTGTTTTTCTCTGTTCATGCCTAGGAAAAGAATTGTAGTCATGAAGTAACAGTGGTCCTATTTTCCAGAACTTTCTATGATGCAAAATCTATTGGTGAGTAACTCTTTTTTCCCTCCTACAGTTATATTTTTGTTATGCTTGCTCTCCAAAGATGTGGAAATCTGTGGCCTTAAGGACACTTGTGGCCTTTTGACTGAATCCAAATTTTACATAACAAGTCCTTTTATTAAAAGGGATGTAGCAAAGAAAGATGAAGCTTTTCTTGCCCCCTTTTGTGCTTAAAAAAGAATGATCTTGAAAACAGAAGGCTGCAAGTTCCTCACCCCTGCCAACTGCAACAGTGGGGCCTACCCCAACCACCACCATTCTTTTTTATCTTCTTTCCCTTTGCACTGTCCTATCTTTCCCACCCTATGAGGACAGGCTAAAATAGAAAGTAGCATAGTCCATTTGTTGTTGTAAGAAGTGTGTGGACTGTGATTCATCTTAAAAGTATCTTTACTAGTCTGGGTATAAGGACTCACACCTTTAATCTTAGCACTTTGGGAGGCCAAGGCAGGAAAATCACTTGAGGCTGGGAGTTTGAGTCTAGTCTGAGCAATGTAGTGAGACCTCATCTCTGAAAAAAAAAAAAAATTACCTTAGTGTGGACTCTTCCCTGAAGTCAGCTACTTGGGAGACTGAGGTTGGAGGATCACATGAGCCTAGGTTTGAAGCTGCCATGAGCTATGGTCATACCTTTGTGCTCTAGCCTTGGGCAACAGAATGACATTCTGTTTTAAAAAAGCCAAACCCAAGTTCATAAGCATTTATCTTTTTTTTTTTTTTTTTTTTAGACAGAGCCTCAAGCTGTCCGCCTGGGTAGAGTGCCGTGGCATTACAGCTCACAGCAATCTCCAACTCCTGGGCTCAAGTGAGTCTCTTGCCTCCGCCTCCCAAGTAGCTGGGACCACAGACGCCCGCCACAACGCCCGGCTATTTTTTGGTTGCAGCCGTCATTGTTGTTTGGCGGGTCCTGACTGGGGATTTGAACCCGCCACCTTAGGTGTATGTGGC
>CAUYTI010124440.1:0-27198 GCA_963575145.1 Galago senegalensis | reverse complement strand
GGCGCCCGCCACAACGCCCGGCTATTTTTTGGTTGCAGCCGTCATTGTTGTTTGGTGGGTCCGGGCTGGGGATTCGAACCCGCCACCTTAGGTGTACGTGGCTGGCGCCTTAGCCGGTTGAGCTATAGGCGCCGAGCCCAGCTATTTTTTTGTTGTAGTTGTCATTGTTGTTTAGCAGGCACGGGCCAGGCTTGAACCCGCCAGCCTTGGTATATGTGGCCAGTGCCCCACTCACTGAGCCCGCTGAGCCCCATGATGCATCTTTAAAAAAAAGAAATGGGGTGTTTTGGGTTCTAACTGTATGGGGATCCTAAAGATATATTTAATTTTCCATTTCTAATTATACTGCATTGCATGAAAAGATACTAAATTTTTAGAACCTGTGATCAAATTCACAAAAATTTCAACATGATCAGTTATTACCATTGATCCCCAAGTGCTTGTAAGTAATTTATGTATTCTCTGAGTTGGGTACAGGGTATATATATTTTTATTAAACTCATAAACTAGGTTTTATAGCCTTTTTTCTGGTCTGCTTATCAATTTTGGAGAGAGCTATGTTCTTCTACTATTCCTTTACATTATTTGTTAGTTTCCCAAAAGAACATGATTTGGTCATAGGAAAAAGCTCTCTCTTCACCTAGAATGATGGTGTAGTTACCAAACAAAGACCGAGCAAAAAAGTTCTTGTGAAGTAGGCAATATCACATACTAATAATGTGAGATTTCTGAGGTTTAATCTTTGTAGCCCTTTTCTCAGAAAGCCTTAGAATAACTGAATCTTCCCCTTTTATAGAAATTCTTGGAAAAAAAGAAATATGAGCCTTGAAGGTAAAAGAGATAAAAAAGTGTATGTGTGTGTGTGTGTGTGTGTGTGTGTGTGACAAAAGCAAGTACCAGCGGGCCAGGCAGTTGCTTACTTACATATACCACTGAAAAGATCCCACTGTACCGCTTTGTTTTGACTCCAAACAGGTATTTTAGCATGGAGGTGAAGACATGCACGGCCGCTGCGGTGGTGAACCCACGGACCAGAGGCTCTGTGAGATAGATGGCCACAAATCCGAACCTGCAGACACCTAGGCAAAACTATTTTTTTAATGACAAAGAAACAAATAAATCACATGATAGATCAGGAAGTTATGACCAACAAAAACATGTACAAATTCTTCCTGGATCACTTTCTACAAACTTTCATTTGTGGTAGTAAGCCACTAACAAACCAACCAAGCAGCTTGGAGCTCCACAGAACACTGTCCGCACTCAGGCCTGCCCTGTCCCATGGAACTGAGGACCTGCTGAGTCACGTAGACTATTGTGCATGATCGCCGGCTGTTTCTTCCAAGCTGATAGGGATGCCCTCTTCCAGGACTAACCGATCCTGCTATTTCTAGTTTGTCTTGCTTTTGGGGTCTCTAAAGTAGCCAATGGAAATGTGCTCGCCAGTTGTGCATAGTTGTAAATGAGGCCTGCCGTGGGACTGGAGTTGCTGCGTGCTGGGAACCCTGAGCTCTGATGAACCCTGAGCTCTGGAGTCTTGCTGGCTGTCTCTGCCTTCCATGTAGGAAGACCAGCCAAAAGCACTCAGCAGATAACTATGACAGTAGCAGATGAGAGTCCTCTTCCCCATCTTTGAGTCTCACCTGAATGATTCCTGAGAGTAAGGTCACAGACATGGCAACTTTCACTCTCAGGGCATCTCTGGCTTCGGTGCCATTGGTTGCATTTACTCCTCCTGGGATGACTATATCGTCTGGTACTAATCGAACAGCCACACCACCAATCATCAGGCTAATAACAGCAAAAGGACCTGGAATAGTGAAGCATGAATGATCCGTGCTCAGGGGGCTAAGGAAACTACCTTCACAGTGTCTGGTGTGGTTGTTGCCCACACACCAAGGGACACAGGTGTGGCCAATAGTCACCCTTGAAAGGCGACTGCACTGCCATCCTGTAGTATCCTGCCCCCGGGGTGCGGGAAATGGTGTGTGCAGGCTGCATTTTCCGAAAATGACCACAGCAATATCTCAAATGCCACATACTCTCCTTGACATTTCCCCAACAAGAGATGGAGTCTAATTCCCCCTCCTTGAATAAGGATGGGCTTGTGACTTGTGAATAGCCAAAAAAAAAAAAAAAATAGTGGAAGTGTCCCTGTGTGACTTTTGGGGCTAGGCATTAGATGGCAATGCAGCTTCTACCTGAGAGGTATAGCTGGAGCCCCGTGTGTAAGAAAGTTTCATCTGGGCCACATGGAAAATTCCTGGGACCACATGGAGAGAGAAGGGAGGGAAGAGAGGCGAGAGGGAGGAAGAAGGGAGGGGGGAGAATTGTCCAGACCAGCTTCCCAAATCCTGACCTGCAGGGACTATGAGAGAGAATAAAATGATCGTTATGTTAAGCTGCCAAATTTGGGGGCTATCTGTTACCCAGCAATAGATATCTGAAATGTCATGTGTGTGTTTGATGGTGATAGGCATGTGGCACCCACACTATTAGGAAATGCATATGCTTCTGATATACTAAGGAGAAAGCACATAAAATATAATGAAGAGCCTAAAATATAATGAAAATAAAAAATGCATAGAAATTAGGAACTTGAAGTATTACTATTGTAATAAAAAGAAAAGTCAGATGCAAGCACATTATTGTAAGAAATAAAGCATTGATCTCATTTTACAGATGTCAACCATTGCTCTTACACAAGAAAACTGTCTTTTTAAAAATTATCCCAAGATAAGGAGAAAGCATAAGTACTAGAAATCCAGTACTAGGAGGAGTTTATTTTTTAAGCACTTTTTATGTATGCAGTAACTAAAGGTATTAAGTAGATTTTTAATAACAACCATGCTATTTCTTTGGCATACTACAAATCTTGGAAATTCAAAAGGAAAGGTACAAGAATATTGAGCGTAAGCTTTTACCTATGGATATGTGTCTGGAGGTTCCAAAAAAACAATACATGATAACAGGATAAAATGAAGAGTACAGGCCAAATACTGGGGGTACCGCTGCCAGCATTGCAAAGGCTAAGCCTGTGGGGCGAGAGACCAAACAGAAATGGGGAGGTCATTAGAGAACACAGGGGTCACATGCATTTTTCTCTTGGGTCTTCATCTCTGATAGACCAGTGAAACTCATTGGAATTTAAGCTGATGTGTTTAACCTTCTCCTATCCAGTCCTGCATGCAATCTTACACTAGTGCTTACAGAGTCCAGGCTCAGACAGTTTTTCCTCATCTTCTCCTTTCTGTCAGTGGATGGATTTTTTGCTTTCTGCTTTATTCTTTTGCAGAATAGATAGGGGGGAAAAAGTCTTACTTAATAGGTGCAGCTGCAATCTGGTGTTGATGAATAAACACTGGCTCCTTCTCTACTGGGAATGGAGCATTTGGTCAGTTCTCTGGAGACCCCTTTGCAGTAAGAAACTCCCATCATACTATTCCCTGGCTTATGTAACATCTCTCCCCTGAAGCTTAGATCCCCCCTCAGCTCCTTTGTAGGTTCTTTCTCTGGCATATGCTCATCCTGCAGGCAGTCTTCTTGGGCAGGTATCTTTCAAATAAGCCAAGTCTGGCTAGGTTCCAGGGTACCTAGTTTTCCAGTGGGAAAGCTTGGCATTTTACCCCAAGAAACTTGGGAAGGGCAGGCCACATGCTCTGAAGAACCCTCTTTTCATCCTGTTGTCCTGACAGTTCACAACATCCTTTAACTGTAGACTTTAAAAAAATACATACCTTATTTATTTATTTGAGACAGACTCTCACTATGTCGTCCTCAGTAGAGTGCTGTGGCATCATAACTCACAGCAACCTCTAACTCTTGGGCTTAAGCGATTCTCTTGCCTTAGCCTCCCAAGGAGCTGGGACTACAGGCACCCGCCACAACACCTGGCTATTTTTGTTGTTGTTGTTATAGTTGTCATTGTTGTTTAGCTGGCCTGGGCTGGGTTTGAACCCGCCAGCCTCCGTGTATGTGGCTGGCTCTGTAACCACTGTGCTACAGGCACTGAGCCAGACCTTAGTTTTTAGAGCAGCAAGCCTGTTCTCCATACAAGAATTAGCCTTTTCTCTGCAAACTCCAGGAGATACTGTCTAATGCTCAGAGTTGCCCCTTTACGGTCCTCCCTTACTTGACTTTAGGTGGAGGGGAAATACATCAGGCTTAACTTCACTTAAAATTCTCATTCCAAATGTTATGTCAAGCTCCTCATTTCCTCATATACTTTGCCAAAGTGGTAAACTAAAGCGAGAGTCTGGGCATCACTGACTCATAATTTTGCATAGATAATCTGGCACCCTTTGTCCTCTCCATAATACACTGTTAATGCTGTGAAGAAAAAACCTTTAGCATAAGAAGAGTTAGGAAAGCATCCCTATTTCATATACAGCAGAACTCTGTAAGCTGAGTACCCAGGGGACTGTAACATACTGGGCAACATGTGGGCATGGTCAACATAAGGAATTAGACCTGCTGTACTGACACATGCGTGTGGCGCATGTCCAGTCTATGAAAACTGGTTCAACCTAAGGAAGTGGTCAATGAAGGGAGGTGATCAACTATGGAGGTTCTGCTGTATGATAATATGGCCACTTAAATGTTGTCCTTTCTAAGAATATAAATTTTATTTCTAGCAAAGAAACACAAGTATGATGTAGTTTAAAGAGCCAAGTGTCACTCCAAGGCTCTCAGGAAAACCCAGCTCTTCTCTACCTTACTCTCCTTCCAGATCCTGTGCCTCAGAGGCTAATAACTTCCAGCGGTTTTTGCTGTTTTTCTGGTATTTGCCTCCATTTCCCTAAATCAGCAGTTCTCATGCAGAATGCTTCTGCACCTGGGGGACATTTGGCAATGTCTGGAGACATTTTTAATTGCTATGATGGGCAGGTCAAGGGGGTGGGGGAGGTGTGCGCCCAGCATGGAGGGGTGGAGGCCAGGGACGCAGAGCACAGGGCAAGCCCCACAAGCAATGGAAATGACACGGGCTTGGGGAATTTTGTTATGTCTTAATTTATCAACTTCTAGATATAAACTATTAACTTTCTGTTATGTCCACCTCATCAGCTTTTCATTGGTTATGCCATAATTCTGTGACTTTTTTTTCCTTTCTAGAAAGTTCTGAGATCCCTGATATTCTGATATTTTAATATGATATACTTTGTTTTATTTTTCATTTATTCTGCTGGGTACTTAGTGATTCCTCTCAGTCTGAAAACTGAGGAAAATGTCTGTTTTCAATTCCAGAGATGATCATTTGATAAGTTCTTCCCTTCTGTTCGCTCTCTTCTTTCTTTCTGGAAATTCTGCTTAGATGTATGATAGGACACCAGGATCAGTTCCTCTTGGTGTTCCTACCTTTTCTCTCTGTCTATTTATTTATCTTTTTCCTCTACTTCCCCTAGATTTCCTCTATTTTATCTTCCAACTCCCCAACTGAATATTTTATTCCAGCTATCGTATCTTTCATTTCTAGAAGCTCTTTTTGGTTCTCTGACCACTCTTTTTCAAAATAGCATCCTCCCCCAGCTCTTTCCCTACTCCGTGGCTTCACACACACTATTCCTTCTGCCTGGAAAGTGGTCCCTCTCATTCTCCACATGCCTCAGGTCACCACTCAACTCTCCCTTAGATATGGATCCTCTTTTACTTGCTGACCCATTACTTAGATCCTCTGTCATTATCTTATAGTAACTTCTCTTTTCCTTCCTAGTGTTTGTCATCATTGGTAATTAGAAATTTATATGCACTTTCATTTTCTTTGTGTCTCACTTCCTGACTGGTGAGTTAGCCCCATGAGGACAGGGAGAGCCTGGCAGGTGCTTAATCATTGTTTAGATGAATAAATTAACAAATATTTTCTTAAGTTTGTATATCATATATAAAATTACAGAGCAGCGAAGGACTCAGTGTATCATAGATCCTTGTAATTAGGATATGGACTTGAAAGCCAAGAACCTTAACAAAAGCCACAACAAAATGTTCATTGAGTGACGGACTTGGCAAGTGGTAAGATAAAGCCCAGTCCGTGTTCTGATCTGCGAAACAGGATCACTGTTTTCCATTGTCAGTATCTCTCTGATTTTTCTGAAGAATCCTTTAGACAGGTAAAGGTTACTGGAATGACAATGTTACTATAAAGTCATGATGAAATAAGCAGAAATGAGGTCAAGTAATTGAGGAGACGGTAATAAGAAAAACAAAAAAAGAAACATATTCTACCAACCTTGAGGAAGCTGAAGCACTCCTGTACTTATGCCTGAGACCAAGTCACCCAACACATACTCCTTGAATTTGTAAGCTGGTAACCACTTAGTTATGGGTAGGAACATATAAATGATATTTCTTATTTTTTTAGGGGTACATCTAGGAGGACAGAGAAAAACAAAGATAAAGTTACCAATGAGGAACAGCTGTGTAGAATTCAGACCAAGGGAGTTCCCCTTCTCAGACCCAAGAACAACAAGAAAAAATTCACAATGGGTTGGTTATTCAGGATGTTGCTGAATGGAATACAGGAGTGGTGTGGGGGGAAAGCCAGAGTGGCCGGACCCTTCCTGGGAGATAAGGGGCAGAGGTGGATGTTTTGGAGGTGCGTGGAGAATTAGAAAGCAGGTTGTTTATGCAGATGTAAGGCACAGTGGGAATTCAATAAACATGGGGAAATATATGATGAAGCCTGTGTCATATATGATGGGGAAATATATGACGAAGTATCACCCAGTGGCTGAACCGTGGTGAACAGCTTTGCAAATCACAAGTGCTCACCATTCAGTTTCTCTCCACTTCACTGCACAAGTTTTCTTTACACATTTGACCTTGCTTCTCTCATAACTGAATGATATGGAAATAAGTTAAAGTACAACATACGTGAATGCCTGTTTTAGCTTATCCCCAATGGAATCCGGAACCTTGTCCTTTGTGTGTAGTCTTTCCTGGAGGACTGGATGGCTAAAGATAGGCCTTTCCACATAGTACCTCTGGGTTGCTGCAAGGATTTCATTTTCTTCAGCATGATCCATAGTACTCTGAAGTTAATTCATCAACAGCAGGAGACAAGCATTTCTTGAGTCTAACTAAGGGAGAAAATAAAAACTCCATTATTTTATTTCATTATTATTTTTTGAGAAAGCATCTTACTCTGTCGCCCAGGCTGGCATACAGTGGCTCAATCTAGCTAATTGCAGCTTGGAACTTCTAGGCTTAAGTGATTCTCCTGGTTTAGCCTCCAAGTATCTGGAACTATAGACACATGCTACCATGACTGGTTAATTTTTTACTTTTTGTAGGTATGGGGTCTCTTTGTGTTGTCCAGACTGGTCTCAAATTTCTGGCCTTAAATGATCCTCTTGCCTTAACCTCCCAAAGGGCTGGGGTTATAGATGTGAGCCACCACACCTGGGCAAAATCCCATTTTAGATACCAAAATTCTATTGATGACTATTATTTTTTTTTTTTGGAGATGGAGTCTCATTTTGTCACCTCGGTAGAATGCTGTGGCATTACAGCTAACAGCAACCTCAAATTCTTGGGCTCAAGCGATTTTCTTGCTTCAGCCTCCCAAGTAGGTGGGGATTACAGGTGCCTGCCATAAAACCTGGCTATTTTTTAGAGACAGGGTCTTGCTCTTGCTCTTGCTCATGGTAGTCTCAAACTCCTGAGCTCAAGCAATCTACCTGCCTTGGCCTCCTAGAGTGCTGGGATTATAGGCATATTCCACAGCGCCTGGCCTCTGATGACTACTCTTAAACATCTCTTCTTTGTGATACTCTAAATTTTTTTGAGGCACCCCCGAGCACCTAACATATTGTTGTGTATGTAGTTGATACTAATAAATAAAATAAAATCAAAATCAATAAAAAAAAAACATGACTTGTTCCCTCCCAGGGCAATAAGTGGATAGTGTCTATACTTCTGGAAGCTATATGAGAAGCTCATATTAAGTTCAATGGCTAAACCCGCAGGCCATTACTTTTAGATCCATGTAAGAGCAACTGTAAATTAGGCCAGCTCTATGTCAAGGAAACATTAAAAAGGGCAAGATCAGTCCTTACACTGACCCCAACTTTCCTAAAGCTAAATTAGCCTCCCTTCCAGTTCTGCATTTACATTTGATTACCCCTTAAATTATTCCGTAGTTAAGAGCTGAGGCTGTATGTCTCCATGAGGGCAGTCCATGGTGATTTTTGTGAAAGGCTACAAGTTAAAAACATAAGTATAATATTGTTGTTTAAAAGTTGGTGATGCTGTCATATATTAGACTATTAAAATGGCCAATTTTTTTCCTTGCTCCATAGTGAATACTTATATGAGAAAAAAAATGATTAAGAAATCAAAAATCCAAAAGGTTTGTGCATATGGAGATGTGTACAAGAATGTTCACTGCCACTTTATGTAGTGAAAAATTGAAAAAACCTAAACTTATACAATAAAAAATGCATTTTGGTATATTTATAAATTGAACACTATGTAATAATGAAAAGAAATGAACTAAATCATCATCAAGAAATCTCAAAAACTTAATATTCAACACAAGTGTAAAACATGGATACATCGAGAAAGCAATTTTAAAATAAAGTATAAAAGCTGACAAAGCAAAAAGGCAAACAACAACAGAAAAAAAAAAAAAAGGGGTGGCTCCTGTGGCTCAAAAGGGTAGGGCAATGGCCCCAAATGCCAGAGGTGGTGGGTTCAAACCCAGCCCTGGCCAAAAAAACCAAAAAAACCAAACAACAACAAAAAGCTTACAAAACACTAGTATTATATATAGATTGTTATGGATGGATAAGAGGTCAGACAACTAAATTTTCAAACTCATCCTGGACAAAGTGCTACCTACCTCAGTGCTGAATATCAGTAAGGTCACCTTCGAAGTGCTCCCCTTGGGAGGCTGCTCACCAATGCCAGCTCCTAGTCCACCCTTCAAGGCAATTTTGGAATTCTTTTTCTGGAATGGCCATCACAGCTGTCATCATAGGAGGTTGGACAATTAAGTTTGTAACCTTATGCTAGAAAAAGTGCCACATGCCTCATTGCTGGATATCACTATGGTCATCATATGGCCAAGGGGAATACTTTAAAGGTGACTATAGTGATATTTAGCAATGAGCTATGTAGCCCTTTTTCTAGGATGAGCTTGTGAACTTAAGTGTTTCCTATGTACGCAGTAACAGCATAAAAGCATTCATGACAGTGCTAGATACTAAGATCAGGATGCGACTACCTGTGGGGAGGAGGGAAATGAGGCTGGAAAGGGACGGTCAAGGGGCTTCAACTAACTATTTCTGCAATGTTTTAGTTTATAAAAAAAGAACTGGCACAACCAAAGCTAAATGTTAAGATTTGATTAAGCTGGGTAAGTAAACTCATGTTTGTTACATGATCCTTTGTACCTGTTTGGACATTTGAATTATACATTTTATAATAAAAACTTTAGTACATAACAACAACTAAACCCAGTGTTCACACCTGAAGGAAGTTAATGCCAGAGGAGTCGGGCATAACTCAATGCACGGTTAAGTGTTTGTGTGCTGACCATGGGAATGCCGGTCAAGACAACTCCCTTGAGGTGAAAAGTCAGGTTTTCATCAGACTGAAATCACATTCAAGTTGAAATCAGGTTTGTGTGATTGACCATAAAATACAATGTAAAACAAATGTCTACGTCCAGGGAGGTTGAAAATTCACGAGCCAGGAAGAAAAAGAAATGCTAGCAGCAAATACAATCAAGTGTCGTCAAGGATGGAATAAAAAGTCTACAATTTGGATATTTTGTACCCTAAAACATTCATGTTGAAACGTAATCTCCAATACAACAGTATTAATTAGGAGGTGATTGATTAAGAGGGATGTGCCTTCAGGAATAGGACTAGATGCCCCCGAAAGGACTTGATGGAGGGAGTTCACAGCTTTCTGTCCATTCTGCTGTGTGAG
The DNA here is from genome assembly GCA_963575145.1 of Galago senegalensis. NCBI lineage: Eukaryota > Metazoa > Chordata > Mammalia > Primates > Galagidae > Galago > Galago senegalensis. Next base: position 17,268 of record CAUYTI010124440.1, on the reverse strand, counting down.
GGCCTGGCATTCCTCCACTCCAGAGGCTGCAGCAACAATGTTCCATCTTGGAAGCAGAGAGATGGGGCTCTCATCAATAGGTACCTTGATCTTGGACTTTTTAGCCCCCAGAACTGTGAGAAATAAATTTCTATTGTTACAAATTACCCAGTGCGTGGTATATTTTGTCATAGCAGCACATATAGAGTAAGACAGAAATAAGTTTGGAGAAAAAGAATTTTGCAGCAGAATCTGACAAAGATTGTATATCTTTTGTTTTAGACAAGCAAAGCTGGTTGGCCAGCTCTCAATCTTTTTTTAATGGTCATTTTAGGTACTCACCATAATATAAGAATGATTGGGCTGGCAGCACCTGTAGCTCAAGCGACTGGGACACTAGCCACATACACTGAAACTGGCAGGTTTGAATCCAGCCTGGGCCTGCCAAACAACAATGACAACCACAACCAAAAAAAAAAAAAATAGCCAGGCATTATGGTGGGCACCTGTAGTCCCAGATACGTGGGAGGCTGAGATAAGAGAATCACTTAAGCCCAAGAGTTGGGGGTTACTGTGAGCTGTGATGCCACAGCATTCTACCCAGGGCAACAGCTTGAGACTCTGTCTCAAAAAAAAAAGAATGACTGGGTTGATATATGTGAGTGGAGTTTGACACATCACAAACAGGTGGTAGGCACCTGTAGTCCCAGCTACTTGGGAGGCTGAGGCAAGAGAATTGCTTAAGCCCAAGAATTTGAGGTTGTTGTGAGCTGTGATGCCACAGCAGTCTACCAAGGGTGACAAAGAGAAACTGTCTCAAAAAAAAAAAAAAAAAGGGACAGAGAAGTACATATGAAAAAGATATGAGAAAATAAAAAAGAAACACTTGAAAACAAAAATCAATTATATATAGTTAGGAAATTAATAATAAATCAGTGACATGATTGAAACCAGATGAGTTTTTTTAAATTGAGACAGAGTCTCGAAGTGGTGTCATCATAGCTCAGTTCAACCTCAGACCCCTGGGCTTGAGTGATCCTTTTGCCTCAGTCTCCTGAGTAGCTGGGACTACAGGCCCACACCAGCACAACCAACTAATTGTTCTATTTTTCGTAGAGACAGAGGTCTCACTTTTGCTCAGTCTGGTCTCAAACTCCTAGTCTCCAGCTATCCTCCCACCTTAGCCTGCCACAGCGCTAGGATTATAGGTGTGAGTCACTGTGCCCTGCTTGAGATCATTTTTTTAAAAAAATAAACTCTATAATATACAATATAGTATAATATAATAACATAAGTATATAGTAACATAATACAATAAGTATAACATAATATGCTTTCTAAAAAGTCTATGAAATCAGTTTTGAAGAGGAACTTAAAAAATAATTGAGTAGTAAAAATATTCTTCAACTTTGCCATTTTCATGCAGGGCATTGGTTCTTGGCCCTGGGTATATATTGGAGTCATCTAGAAGCTTTAAATACTACTGATGCCTGACTCTACTGCCAAGGATTCTGATTTAATTGGTCTGGGAAGCAGGCAGGGACTGAGAGTTTAAAAGGTTCCCAGGTGATTCTATTTTACAGCCAAGCTTCCAAACCACTGACCTAGGAGATAGCAGAACAAATACTCACACTTACCCACCCACCTACACATCCACCAAACAAAAACACTGAATAGGGTACAAATAAAATATATGAAATGCATTATGTTACTACCTTTACTGTGTGTGTCTTTGAAATGTTTAATAAAAATTACAAAAGGGAAATATTTAGCCTACGTTTCTCAAGCAAAGTCTTGCTTCTGCGCTTATATTCTCACCAACCAAGGGGAGCTGCATGCAGGTGGGCAGTGCAAGATCCACTACATTTCAGGCAGATACAGTCTTAACTGCCACAGCAAATTCACTGAGGGTTCAAATCAGGAGTGAATCTCCAAGAAACTTAGCTCTCAGAATGTTACATGGACTTATAAAGCATTAGGGCGTGTACTCTCTGTAGGGTTTCCGGAGGAAATGCAGGAAGTCCCGTTAAATTTGAATGTCAGATAAGCAACAAATAATTTTTAGTAAAAGTATGTCCCTAATAGTACATGAGACGTATCTATATTAAAAATGTATTTTTGTTAACTTCAACTTTAACTGGTATGTTGTCTTTTTCTTTGCTAAATGTGGTAACCATAACTCTCTGCAGGTGAGGAGGAGACAGAAAAGAAGGGATTCTCGATGTTTTTTGCGGTGCTAGAACCCTGGCTATAACCTATGTCCTTCCTCTTTGAGATACCCGTTTGGCAATTCAGAGATGTTTCAACTGGGAAGGAAAAGGAGAAGATGTTATAATGAAAGGCTGTCCTTTGGGGGGACTTTTTATTCTCATCAACAAGGATTAAATAATTAAAGCCTGGAAGGCTATCAATAACCACCTTATCAGCGGCACAGAGGTGAAGTAAACAAGCAACCAACACGAGATCAAATGGCCAGACTCTTCTATGACAGATAATGAGCGTCCAGTGCGCTGACTGAAATTATAAATCGCCGCGTCGTACAACTACACAAATCCTTCCATGAGAAAAGCCACGTCTAACATGACCTAAAGGGACAAAATCTTCTGGGAGATCCTCAAACAAAAATACTAATGACAGAAAAGCAAACAGACCTAGATGTTCAAGCCCTATTTTCCACAGCTATTAAAGAAGGGATTTAAAGGTAGTTTAGGACATTTTCATCACAGATTTTTAGATCTGAAAATAACATAGAGATCATCTAATTTACTTTTCTTAACTTTTTCCTTTTTTCTTCTGACTTTATTGAGTTATAATTGACACATAAAAATGTATATGTTTAAGGGGTACAATGTGATATCTTGTTATACATACACATTATGAGATAATTAACACAATCAAGCTAATCAACCTTTCCATCACTTTATGTGGGTACCATTTTATTTTAGTGGTGAGAATACTTAAGCAAATTTCTAGTATACAATAGTGTTATTAATTATAGTTACTAGGCTATATGCTAGCATAACTAAAATTTGGTAGCCTTTTACCAACAATTAAATTCTTTTATGACTGGATTTTCATGGAACCTTGACATTGTGGGGGATCATCCAATTTAATTTTTCACTTTGCAGGTGAGAAAATTGGATTCATCTACATTTGCTCAGGGGCAACTTATTAAAAAATATTTTGAAAACACAACCCTGTTTCCTATTCAAAGTTGTCTCTAAACAGTGTAAGATATTTATAAATAAAAATTATAATGAAATGGTAGTGTTAATTTCAAACTAGGAGACAAAATCAATTGCTTGCCAGTGATGGAGATTCAGTATGGTTTTGTGGCAGACACTCCAAAGTGGAGGCCGGATTTGGAGTTGAATTCTAGTTCTGCAGCTTAAGCATCTGAGCTGCTCTAAATGTTATGACAGGGTTCACTAGACCAGGATTTTTCATACCTAGAAGCAGTTCAGAATCACCCAGGGAGTTTAAAACTACAATGCCCAAGCTCTCTAGAGATTCTGATTTAGTAATTCTGAAATCCATGTGTTTTAAAACTCATGGAGTGAGACTGATGCACAACTGATTGGGGAAACAGACTGTGAGCCCCATGCGAGGAGAAACCTAGTACCGTTCATTTCTGTACCATGCCGGGGACTTAGGTCTCGAAAGTGCTTACTGAATGAATATGGAAAAACGACTCGCCTCTCTGGGTCTTACTTTCCTTTTCTTTACTCCTTTACTTCTAAACCACAAACAGCTGTACAGACTTAGAGCATACAACTTGATGGGTTTGGAGAAGAGTGTGCACTCGTGAAACCATCACCACGATCTCTGCCATAAACATACCCAGCACAAAGCCTGCTGCCATTCTCTTTATTCATTATTGTCCTCTTTATTTATTATTCATTATTTTGGGATAAGGACATGATCGCAATCTTCTCAGCACATTTTTCAGTGTACAGTAGAGTACTGAGGTCCCATGCTGCACAGTAGAGCTCCAGGATTTTTTCATCTGGCATACTTCTGACTAATACAGGGGTCCTCAAACTTTTTAAACAGGGGGCCAGTTCACTGTCCCTCAGACCGTTGGAGGGCAGACTGCAGGCCCCACGATGAGTTGGCTGCTAAGCAGGACAGGCAGCTGCGGCAAATACACCCAGCAGGCCAGATAAATGTCCTCAGCGGGCTGCGTGTGGCCTGCAGGCTGTAGTTTGAGGACGCCTGGACTAGTAACTTCCCACTTTCCCACCTTCTGGTCCCTGGAAGCAGCCATTCTACTCTCTGCTTCTATGTTCTCTCAGCTTTAAAGATAATGTTTCCAGCGATAGCATTCTGGGAACTTCATTTGGCAAGTTTTCTTCAAAATGTCAATTAAATCTCTTTGTGCTTAAACTACGAAGAGTGAATTCAGTTGTCTAAAACTAAGACCGTCATCTGTAATGTTTTTCTTTGTTTAAACTTTTGAAATTGTGTGTTTTTCTCTTTTTTTTGAGACAGAGCCTCAAGCCGTCACCTTGGGTAGAGTGCTATGGCATCACAGCTCACAGCAACCTCCAACTCCTGGGCTCAAGCGAGTCTCCTGCCTCAGCCTCCCAAGTAGCTGGGACCACAGGTGCCCGCCACAATGCCTGGCTATTTTTTGGTTGTAGCTGTCATTGTTGTTTGGTAGGCCAGGGCTGGATTCGAACCCACCAGCTCAGGTGTATGTAGCCAGTGCCTTAGCCACTTGAGCCACAGGCGCTGAGCCGAAACTGTGTATTTTTCTCTGTGAAGAGGAGGTATCAGAGGTGAGTGAGTGTCAGGGCGTCCGTCTCTCTATTTGAAATAATCAGTTTACACATTTATAATTCTAATAATGCATGTATTAACCTTTTAATCCCAAGCATGCAAGCACACGCCTAAGCTTACTGTATCATTTATATACCTTCTCTAAGGGCATCAACATGAGCAACTAACCAAAAAAAAGTTATGTATTATAAAATACTTTCAACATTGCCCAGAGCAATGGAACATAAATTTTTCTGTAATACACGTTGCATATAGCAAAAGTCCCATGAATTATCATCCAGGAGAAATAGTTTTTCATTTATAACGTTATCAGCCTTTTCCTAAAAGCAATTTTAAAAAGCTGCTTCCCCTTTTTTATGCTTTTGGGACTCTTAGCATAACTAGAATATATTATCTGCTTTTCCTTATTAACTGCCATTGATTAATTATAGTGGCCCAATATGTAGGAAAAGCAAATGGCCCCAAGATCTAAGCAAACTGGTCTTGAACGTGGACTGTGAGTCCTGAGAGGGCAGCACTGTTGGTTTGAGCTTGAAGCACACAACCCGGCACACAGAAGTCTCCCAGACGTTTCTGAGTGAATGCACTTGGTGTGAGCGGCAGGGCCAAGCCTGCCGAAGCATTTCGCTTGGTGCTGTACACACCCTTTCCCTCTTCTTTAATATTTATCCTCCTCCCCTTAAATTCCTCTGCCAAAGAGCTCTGAATTGGCATCCAGAGAGGCAACATCATATGCCAAACTCTGGGTCCAGAAGGACTGTGTTTGGAGGACAGAACTGGTACTTTAACAGTTAGGTTTTTTTTTAAAAGGATATAAGTGTTTCGTGCCTCAGTTTCCTTATCTGTAAGTGGCAGCTGTGAGTATAGATTGTGGAATCATACAGACCTCAGTTCAAGTGCTGGTTCTGCCATTGTGGTGGGACACCTGGCTAGTTACTTGTCCTAAGTAGGGTGATCACAGGTCCTGGTTTCTATCTGCTGTTCCAGAGTAATTACTATTTCCAAAAATACCCTAGAAATCGGGTAATAAATTACGTTCCATTCAGAGTCTTCAGCTATAACACTGAGATAAAAATAATACCTCATTATAGATCTGTGAGAAAGAAATTAGAAAATGTTTCTAAAATAAGGCCCGGCATACAGTAATTGCCCAGTAAATGTGACTTCTTATTACTAAGTTCCCAATTTCATTCCACCTCAGGTTGCTCATTTGTAAATGAGGATAATGATTTTCCTATATTTTTATTTAATTGCCCTTTTGAATTACTAGTATATTCATATGGCTCAAAAATTCATATCTGGCTGGTAGGCAATGATAGTGCCATTCCCTGTATATCTTTCCAAAGGAATTTCATGCATACACAAGCAGACAGGAGTATATGTTCTGTTTCTCATGAGTGGTGGCATACCTAAACTCTGTTTTCCTTGCCTTTTTCACTTAACAATATACCCTGGTGATCTTTTTTATTTTTATTTTATTTTTGTTTTTTATTGAGACAGAGTCTCACTTTGTCGCCCTCTGCAGAGTGCTGTGTGCTCTTGGGCTCAAATGATTCTTTTTTTTTTTGAGACAGAGTCTCACTATGCTGCCCTAGGTAGAGAGCTATGGCATCATAGCTAACAGCAACCTCAAACTCTTGGGCTTAAGTGATTCTCTTGCCTCAGCCTCCCAAGAAGCCGGGAGGTGCCCCCCACAATGCCCGGGTATTTTTTTGTTGTAGTTGTCATTGTTGTTTAGCAGGCGTGCCAGGGCTTATATGGCTAGTGCCCTAACCACTGAGCACAGGCACCGAGCCTGAGGTTGGAATTTAGGTCTGCCTCATTTCAGAGACCATATCCTATGTTTCCTCATTAAATGTGTATCAGATTAATTACGTCAGAATGTTATCTAATATTATCTAAATCATATTGATTATAGGCATGTATAATCCCCACTTGTTACGATTCGTTATTTATGAAGCACAGTGGTCTTGAAATGAGAAGCCAGGCTGGAGGTCAAAGAAAGCTTCAGAGGATATTGGATTGAAATGGCTCCTAAATAAGGCAAAAGGGAAGGCACATGATTCGCACAGACAGGTAGGAAGGTAAACATTAATAGGACATGTTCGTGCAATACCGAAGTACAGGCAGAAGGCGTGCTCTGGGTGGTCACGGGAAATGAAACCGGATAGGTCAAGTAGGCTGAGTTCTTGAAGGTCCCTAAAAGCCAAGCTGCAGGTTTCAATTTGAAGCCACCTGCTCTTGACCACATCCCACTCCTTTGTCCTATGCAGGGCTACTGATCAAAATCACCCCACCAAGGAGAAAGTATTCAATTCCATTAAAGAAATTGAATCCCTTCCAGCACTAATTTGCTGTGATGCCATAAGTGGATAAATTGCAAGATTTATTTTCCAATCAGAAACACTTGAAAGATCATTAATACTCATAAGATATGCCTCTAGAATCTTCTTTGGGGTAAAGAGCTCAGTAATTCAAATAGTTGCTTAAATTTGAAAGACCGATATTTTAATAAAATGAAGTTCTCTACTTAAAGTGAAAATGTAGAATATACTGGCTGACCAGTCATTTATTTTTCTAAAATAATAACTTTTGGTTAAACTAATACAGACCTGATAAAACTGCAAGTGTTATGGAAAGGCTAATAATGAAAAGCAATAGTTTTTCACCCAACTTCTCCCCAACTGTAGGACTTCTAGTACCTTGAAGGAACCATTTTCTTAAAATCATTTTTCTTATTAGTTCTTCTGCTGGATTTATTATTAACTCTAAATCAGCATTTCTCAAAAACAGAAGTTGGCATTTCAGAAAAGATTTGAGAGGGTTTGCTCTGTGCTTTGAGTATCTCTGTTCCTGACATTAGAGTGGCACCCTCTAGCCACTATGATACATTTTTTGTTTTTTTGCAGTTTTTGGCTGGGGCTGGATTTGAACCTGCCACCTCAGGCATATGGGGCTGGTACCCTACTCCTTTGAGCCACAGGAGCTGCCCTGATACTTTTTTTTTTTGAGTAAGAGTCTCACTCAGTCACCCTGGGGTTGAGTGCTATGGCATCATAGCTCACAGCAACCTCAAACTCCTGGGTTTAAGTGATTCTCTTGCCTCACACTCCAAGTAGCTGGAACTACAGGTGCATGCCCCAGTGCCCGGCTGTTTATAGAGATGGGGTCATGTGCTTGCTCAGGCTGGCACTAAGACACATTTACAAATTTTTTTTTTTTTTTTTGGCTGGGGCTAGGTTTGAACCCGCCACCTCTGGCATATGGGACCAGCGCCCTACCCTTTTGAGCCACAGGCACCACACTACAAATCTTTTCTGGAATTGAGAATGACTGCCCTAATTATATATTTTTTAATTTATTAATTTTAGACATTACTTATGAATGCTTACTATAAAATATGAACATTTTAATCTCCTTCCTCATCCTTATTTTTGCTAAGTAACAGTACTATTTTTTTTTTTTTTTTTGAGATAGAGCCTCAAGCTGTCCCCCTGGGTAGAGTGCTGTGGTATCACAGCTCACAGCAACCTCCCACTCCTGGGGTCAAGCGAGTTTCCTGCCTCAGCCTCCCAAGTAGCTGGGACCACAGGCGCCCACCACAACGCCCAGCTATTTCTTGGTTGCAGCCGTCATTGTTGTTTGGTGGGCCCAGGCTGGATTACCTGTGTAACCAATATAGGCTAATTTATTTTCTCTATTCTTCCTTCTTCTGGAATTCATGTAGACATTTGTTGGAGCTTCTTTATATCATTGTGTCTTTTAATCTCTTATGTTTCATAGCTTTTTATCTTATTCATACAGGTAATTTTTCTCAGATTCAGCTTCCACTTCACTAATTTGCCTTTGGCTCTGCTATGTTGTTTAGCACATTAATTTGTTTTGTTTTGTTTTTGAGACAGGGTCTCATTATATTGCTGGGGTGCTAGAGGGTGGCAGCATCACCCTAGTTCACTGCAACCTCAACCTCCTGGGCTCAAGCAATCCTCCTGCCTCAGCCTCCAAGTAGCTGGGACTATAGTTGCAAGCCACCACACCCGCCTATTTTTTCCATTTTTTTTTTTTTTTTGAGAGACAGGGGTCTCACTATGTTGCTCAGGCTGGTCTTAAGCACCTGACCTCAAGCAATACTCCTGCTTTAGCCTCCCAAAGTTTTAGGATTACAGGCATGAGCCACTGTGCCAGCCTTGAGCCATCACACTGGGTGACAAATTAACTTAAAAAAAAAATTCAAGGCTTGGAGCCCATAGCACAGCGATTACGCTGCCAGCCACATACACTGAGGCTGGCAGGTTTGAAATTGGTCCTGGCCAGCTAAACAACAATGACAACTGCAACAAAAAATATCTGGGCGTTGTAATGGATGCCTGTAATCCCAGCTACTTGGGAGGCTAAGGCAAGAGAATTGTTTAAGCCTAAGAGTTTGAGGTTACTGTGACCTGTGACACCACAGCACTCTACCAAGGATGACATAGTGAGACTGTGTCTCAAAAAAAAAAAAAAATTCAGTGTCTCTACTTTTCATTTCTGTAGCTATTTTTGAAATATGCTTGTTCTATCATAGTGTACTACCCTTTTGTTTTCAATTCTCTTCATTCTTTTGATAACTTTTAACAAACATGATCTAGTTCATGTCTTTCTGTTGTTTTAAATTCTTGGGGATCTGATTATCCTAATTCTTTGCTGATAATCCCATATGGCGGTTTGTATGTTTTTAAAAAATTTTAGCTCATGTGGAAGAGGAGTGACTCTATAGGTGTTCCATGTGTACTTACGTTGTGAAAGTCTCTTTAGACACTTTTATGTCTGTTCTGCCAGGGCTCTCCTTGTTTTAGTGCATCTTGGCCCTTTAAACCATTGGTGTTTTTTTTAATATAGTTTGTGGTTTCTGAACCACAGAGAGAGTATGATTTTGAACTTAGCCTTGAGTGAGGAACAGGCCTAAGGTTTTGATGATTCAGCGGTTACTTTTTTTTTTTTTTAATGCTCACCCAAAGCCTAGAAGACTTCTTTGTTTCCCTAAGTAGTGGTTAGAGTTTTCCTAATATTCTATTAATAGACTAGACAGGTCTTTAGGACTTCAGGCTTACCCAGTGTTTCAATTGGTTTCTGGTTTCCTGTGCCTGAAGCCATGTTTTCTTTCCAGGTTTCATTGGTAAACCCCATTACTATGCCCTAGGGTCTGTATCCCACAGAGAAACACCCATGGGTTGTGTTGCATGTGAGATTTCACTGCCTGTTTTTTTTTTTTTTTTGGTTGTTTGTTTGTTTGTTTTTTTAATTTTCCTGGGCCAGGTATGATGGCTCATGCCTGTAATTCTAGCACTCTGGGAGGCCAAGGCAGGTGGATTGCTTGAGCTCAGGGGTTCAAGACCACCCTGAGCAAGAGTGAGACCCCCCTTTCTACTAAAAACATCCAGGCATTGTGGTGGGCATCTGTAGTCCCAGCTAATGGGGAGTCTGAGGTAAGATGATCTCCTGAGCCCAAGAGATGGAGGTTGCTGTGAGCTATGGTGATGCCATGGCACTCTACCCAGGGTGACAATGAGATTCTGAATAATAATAAAAAAAAATTCCCTCATTCTTCTGGAAGTTTTTGTTGCAAGGTTATTTATTTAAGCATTTTATTGTGTTTTATTACTCCTTTTGTTTGTAGTGAAGGGAGATATGAATGAATCAGCTTAGTTGTATAAGTTTCTAGAAGTCCCCTTATTATCATGACTGAATATTGCTCATTACTGGTTCTACCTATTGAATGGAATTCACTTAATTCTGCTTGATGTCATTCTTTATAGAGCTCACTACTTGCTCTAATTTGTATTTTTTCTAGATGGTAAATCATCTGTCTACTAAGGATTTATTTTCAATATAATTGTGGATTAGTCCCCTCTTTCTAATTCTGCATCTTCCTCTTTTTTGCCTTAAACCCTCATTTTGCTGGACTACATCCTTAGGCAATTGCTTCAGAAAAGGTACTTAAAAGTAAATAGCCTGAGTCTTTGACTGTATGAAAATGTTTTCATTTCACTCTTAATTGATAATTTTACTGACAATTGAATTCTAAATTCAAAGTCATCTGCCCTTATAAATTTGAAGGCATTATCCCATTAGTATCCAGTTCACTCATGAGAAGGCTTTTGTCAATTTTAAGTAAATGACTTTATTTTTCCTTTCAGAAAGCTTTAGAAATCTCTCTATAAGCTTAACTTGAACATTTTGTAATGATTGTATCTCTGAATTTTCCCCCCCTTCCACTTTTTCCCCAACTGCAGGATTTTTTTCTAGTATTTTTTAAATTTCCTTTCTTTTATATTTCCCCATTCACAGAATTTGTTCTAGTATTTATCTGTCTCTCTAGAGTTTCATTGGATCGCTTCTCTATGTTTCTCCTCATTTCTATTATATTTTCTCTCTCTTTGATATTTGGCTGTGCATTATGGGAGATTTTTAAAACTTAATCTTTTAGCCCTTTTAGTAAATAGATTTTATTTAGTAATTAAAAAAATTTTAATTACCTTTTTATTTTATGATTGCTTCTTCTCCTTTTTTTTTTTTTTTTTTGAGACAGAGCCTCAAGCTGTCCCTCTGGGTAGAGTGCCGTGGTATCACAGCTCACAGCAACCTCCAACTCCTGGGCTCAAGTGAGTCTCCTGCCTCAGCCTCCCAAGTAGCTGGGACCACATGTGCCTGCCACAACGCCTGGCTATTTTTTGGTTGCAGCCATCATTGTTGTTTGGCAGCCTAGGCTGGATTTGAACCTGCCACCTTAGGTGATGTGGCTGGTGCCTTAGCCACTTGAGCCACAGGCACCAAGCCAGTTGCTCCTTCTTAATAGCATTCTGTTTTTATTGTATGGAAACAACATCTTTTTTAATCACTTAAGGATAGATACTTGGATTTTTAAAAATTTTACTCTATTTTATTTTTGCAGTTTTTGGCCAGGGCTGGGTTTGAACCTGCCACCTCTGGCATATGGGGCCAGTGCCCTACTCCTTTGAGCCACAGGTGCCACCCTACTTGGATTTTTTTTTTTTTTGAGATGGTGCCTCAAGCTATCCCCCTGGGTAGAGTGCCATGGCATCACACTCACAGCAACCTCCAACTCCTGGGCTCAAGCGAGTCTCTTGCCTCAGCCTCCCAAGTAGCTGGAACCACAGGTGCCCGCCACAACGCCTGGCCATTTTTTGGTTGCAGCCATCATTATTGTTTGGCAGGCCCGGGCTGGGGATTCAAACCCGCCACCTTAGGTGTATGTGGCTGGCGCCTTAGCCACTTGAGCCATAGGCGCCAAGCCTGATAGCTGTTCTTAAATCATCTTCATTCTTAAATATGTTTATTTTAAAAAGGCCATTTTTTTTAATGGCCGTTAAAATGCTGAATGTTGAATGCTGCATTGAGCATTCAACTGAAAATCTGTAAAATAATGATAATATAGGTTGAAATACAATCAATATCATTTCTTCTTGGTTCCCTCCCTCAGGATTGTTTTATTTTTTTCTGATTAGGGATTAATCATTTACCCTAACAATAGAGCCTTTTCAACCTTTTTTATTTCATGGCACACTTCAACCTATATTTAGACTTCTGTGGTACACTTAAATTATGTTGATCAAAAAAAAAAAAAGAATATATTTACTGTGCTTTGAATTTCTTTTAAAAATAATGTAATTAATGATCTTTAAAAATTTCCACAGCTCATCACTGGCCTATATAGTATATAGTTCTTGAAGCAAGGGCCAAGAGCTTTAAATACTTCTCAAGCAAATACTTCTTCTCAAGCAACCAGTTTACCAGTTTAGGTATATCTGTATTAGTTAATAAATAAAGACATTTCATTGTTTTAGATTTCTGTGTATTATTTGTTAAATTTTTCCAAATCTATTCTTTTTTTTTTTTTTTTTTTTTTTTTTTTGAGAATCACTCTGTTGCCCAGGCTAGAGTGCAGCAGCATCATAGCTGGCTGCAACCTGAAGCTTAGGCACAAGTGATCCTCCTGCCTCAGCCTCTGGAGTAGCCGGGACTACAGGCACATGTCACCATAGCAGCCTGGCTAATTTTTCTGTTTTTTAAAGAGACAGGGTCTTGTTTTTGCTCAGACTCTTCTCTAACTCCTGAGCTCAAGTTATCCTCACATCTTGGCCTCTTGAAGTGCTAGGATTAGAGGTGTGAGCCACTGTGCCCAGCCTATACCAGTCTTTTTAATTGGAATAAATGCCCTTTAATTGGGAGATAATTGAAAAGTCTTCTGAAATATTTAGAAATATGAGTCTGTTCAACCTGGCTATGTTTTGTTCTACAAAGTTGTTTTGTTGAAAGCATTCAATTACTCATTATATGTGAGTATAAGCCATGAGAAGGACTATGTCTTGGTAAACTAAGAACATCACTATTATTTGTAATATAGAAGCTTTTTTGTACAGCTTTGGAATCTTCTAATGCCAACGGAAAAGTTGAAGGCCCGAATCTCCAAGCAGTGGGCTGACATTGGTTTCCAGGGTGATGATCCCAAAACAGACTTCAGAGGCATGGGCATACTGGGATTAATCAATCTCGTGTAAGTGAAAATATACTTTCCTTTCTTCTCTGAATGAAATTACATGAAATCTCCAATCTAGTTAAATTCTAATAAGAATGAATGTAGCTGTCTCATACTTTTAATACCTCGGACTTTAATAGCTTCGGTGCTACAAGTATTTGCTAATGTGCTGTCAACAATACGAAGACATGAAAATACACTTGTGTGTGTGATGTCTTTAATGACCAATGCTTTCCTCTTTGTCTTTCTGATCTTCACTCTGATACCTCCTAAAGAATTATGTACACGTTTTCTTACTATTTTTATCCTCTTGCTTCTTCTCTCTGGGCTCTCTGATTCTGTTTTGGGAAATATAATCAGGTAAGATAATACTAACATTTCCTCAGATATATTCTTCACCACTTGTGACAACTAATCTAAATCCCTGACTTTTCATATAGGCTACTCTGTGGATGGACTCTTTCTCCTTTATCTTCTTTAATACCTCTGAGTAGGTGCATACATGAAATCCCAAAATAGGTTAACTCAAGTAATAATTGATAGCCTGGAAGATTAATTTCCTCCTATAAGGATATGCCAATGTACAGATGCTACTCTATGAATTGTGACTTACAGATTGAATGGGAAACCTAACCATTAAAGTGTAGGTAATTCTTATTGTGAAAAAAATTCATCCTGAAATTAAGCTTAATTGAGTTAATATTGAAAAAAAACATTTAGGTCAATGTAGATAAGACTATTTTGGACGAAAATAGAAGACATTATGGTAGGATTTCAATATCCACAATTTTTTTCTAGTTACAAAAGCATTTAATTTCCTGTAATACCTAAATTTGTAGACATTAAAGTTTGTTAGAGTAATTCTGCTCCCAGAGATAAACGAAACTGTAATGGTAAAAAATATTAATTACAAAAAGTATTCCCAGCATTGTCCAGAAGAGAAATTAATTTAGCATAAAGTTAAAATAATTTAATAGGATTTGATTCTAGATTGTGGTTAGTGGTTCTAACAGACCTTTACATGACTTATCTGTTTCACTTTATTTAGAGCTAGCATCAGCTGTGAAAAATAACCAGCATTCACATATATTAATAACTATTTAATGTTATAACGGTGTTTATCATTTTGTGTATAGAGCTATGACACAAGTATCAAGTATATAGTCAAGAAACAGGAAAGCTGTTAAAATGCCATATGTAATTTATTTTTTAAAATTTCTTGGCCTTTGTCATGTGATTTCTTGAGATATTTTCTTGCCTTAAAGCAAGGCTTCAGGTAAATGAATGCTGAGGAGGGTATAGAGGAAGAATGGATGTTGTAGAAAGAATGAATTCAAGAGAGATTGAAGAACTCTGAATAGATGAAGAAATAGAAAACAGCAAGTAGGAGAATATGCAAGTTCAAGTCAAAAATGAATGTAGGAAGGAAGGGAGGAAAGGAAAGTATAGGAAGGAAGGAACAGGAAAAAAGGTAGAAGGGAAGGAACTCAATGTAGATTATTGTAAAGAATAGTTTTACTTACTGTATAGATGTTTATTTTTTATGATTAGATACTGTTAAGATAGGAGTTAACTAAGGAAATTTAGCATAAAAATTAAAAGCCGCTCTGTATTGCAGAGTGAATATTTTAAGGATAGTTGGGCTCATAAAATCTAATACTGAATTATATTAGGAGTTCTATATACAAAAATCAAATATAAGTAGTCTCCTAGGACATTTTAGAGTCAATGCAAGGAAAAGGTTGGAAATTAGAGTACTTGAGAAAACACTGCATTAAGCATGACTTTGTTAATATTTTGGGGATCCCTATTCAGGCTCTGATGAGTTTGCATATTTTCATCCCAGAAAATGTATACACAAAAAAATGTGTACATAATTTAAGGTGGTTCGTGGATCCCCTTTCATTCATAAATGATCCTTCCTGCATGGGTTTCTAAGTTAACAGTCCTTGGAGTAATGGGTTAAAAATTAGAGCCAATGAAGAAAAATGAAATGTAGAGTATTATTCTATAGAAGAAAATTATAAAGGGAAGAGTTAGCTTAATGAAAACGTAAATGATTGTTCCCTCTAAAATTCAAGCCACAGAAATTATTATTATTATTTTTATTTGCTTATCTTCATGTCAACATCTAGCCAGTTATCGTGTGTATGTGTATAGGTGTGTGTGTGTATGTGTGTACCAGTGCATTTTGAGGTGATCCAAATGTTGAACAGATTAGGTCCCTTAACAACTCAAGGAGTTTGTGTTAGTACAGGCTTAAAGAAGGTATGAGCCTACAAATAGTTTTATATACATTACTCTTGTACGAATACTTTGTTTTATGGCTAGTATTTTAGTTATACCACTGAGCGAGGAGGTTTTTTGGTGCAAAAGAAATGCTATTGACTGTACTCTGATTGCACTGAAAATAGCATCGTACACTACAGACATAGGTTATAGAAGAAGGAATAAGCGTAGGTGAAAGATAGAGTGGCCCACCAGGTGCATATTGACTATTTCATAGAAATAAAACAAGCAAGTAAACAAAAAACTCTATATATTTGGGTTCTTTTTTTTTTTTTTATTTAGGTAGGCAGTCTCTTTTTCGATGATATATTTGTTAAAATACTTTATAGGCTTGCCAAGGGCCATGTTGTATACTAGATAGGCCTTTAATGCCTAGATAACTCAGTATTAAATTTTGACTCAGAAGCATCTGTGAATCACGGAAGTGGTTTGAGATAGAGAAGGGGATGATTGTGGCCATATCAGGGATATTGTTTTCTTTTTTCTTTTTTTATTTAATTTCAGAGTAGTAGGTGGTACATGTTTTATTTCTATACTTTTTTGCATAAATTAAGTCAAAGTTATAAGCATGCCCCTAACCCAGACCATGTGCACCATACCCAAAAGGTGTGAATTTCACCACCTCTTCCCCCCCCAGGTTGATTTTCATTGAGATTCACTTCCATATGTGTACTTAAGTGTTGATTAGTTACAACCTGGTATTGGGTACATGTATTTGTTTCTCCATTCCTGTGAAGTGTCACTTAAAAAAATGGTGGTCTCCAGTTCCATCCAGGTTGTCATAAAAGGTACTAAAACATCATTTTTATTTATGGCTGCATATTCCCTTCTATTTTTTTCTTCTGTAGAATAATAGAATAATACTGTATATTTCATTTTTCTTCAGTGGATCTAGTTTTCAACCCATTATACCAGGAGCTGTTAACTTAGAAATCCATGAATGAAGGATCACTTATGAATGAAAGGGGATCCATGAACAACCTTAAATTATGTTCAAATTTTTTATATATACATTTTCTGGGGAGAGAATATGCATATACCACATTTTATTAATCCATTCTTGTATTGGTGGGCACCTGGGTTGTTCTATATCTTTGCAATTATGAATTGTGCTGCTATAAACATTCATGCGTGGGTGTTCTTTTTATAAAATAACCTTTGTATCTTTGGGGTATATACCCAGCAGTGGGATTGCTGGGTCAAATGGTACGTCTACTTTAAGTTCCCTGAGGTATCTCCATAAGATTTTCCATAGAGCTACTTATTTTAAAAGTGGTTTTTGGAACTGGTTCTGGATATCTTAAATTTGAATAATGTATGTTCATTTCATTATTTTTCTCAAACTTTTTTAGGTATTTCAGTGAAAATTACACCAATGAAGCTCATCAGATTCTTTCCCGTTCAAATCATCCAAAATTAGGGTAAGCTGGAGACACTAAAAAAACTTTAATCTCTTGAATTTAAGATGATTAGGTGATTAGATAAATTTGAAGGTTTTTGGCTCGGCGCCTATAGCTCAACCGGCTAAGGCGCCAGCCACATACAACTAAGGTGGCAGGTTCGAATCCCCAGCCCGGACCCGCCAAACAACAATGACGGCTAAAACAATAGCTGGGCCTTGTGGTCCCAGCTACTTGGGAGGCGGAGGCAAGAGACTCGCTTGAGCCCAGGAGTTGGAGGTT